>JACAGA010000018.1:9047825-9172292 GCA_029231665.1 Morus indica
GTAAATCTAACATTTGAGTGCAAAAAAACACTCTTCAATACAATGCTATTTGTTGTGTCAAATTTGTCATATGCTATTTTTTGTGACAAATTTTTCACAAAGTATAGCATATAACATATTTGACATTTAATTGTTATTGGTTGAAATGTTTATTTTTTATGCAATCATTGTAGCTTTTTCTTTTTCTAATTATTTTAAAAATATATATATATATTTTTACAACTTTCAAAAACTTAATGATTATAAGAAAAAGTAAATTTAACATTTTAAATAACATTATGCGTTGGAACACAAATAAAACTAACATATCATATCATATTTTTAATATCAAATATACAAATGATATTAGCATTTACATTAGAGATGGTTTATTTATTTATTGTTTTTAACAAAAAGATGTGACCTAATTGTAAGTTGCACAAGTTACATGATGTTTGCCGCTTAGTAAAAGTGGTATATTCTATACTAAAGAAGCAAAAGTTTCAATTTGTTTTAATCAGACTAAGCACTTCAGTTCTAATCAATTTCTCATCTTATCTAAATAAAAAAAATAAAAAATAAAACAAAAAGCCAAAAAGCCAAATTGGTGGATGACCAACCTCCTATTTTTTATTTTTGAGAGAAAAAATCTTAGTCCGAACTCTTTTTCTTGATCTATAATCTGGCAAACGGCCAATTTTTTGTGGTCCAATTGACTAAAAAACAAGAAACCCATACGTGGGCATCCCACACTAGAAAGTAGAAACTAGAAACACAAAAAAGGTGAAAAATTAGGTAGGAAAGGTTAAACGTTTTCATTCAATTAATAAAAAAAATAAAATACTACAATAATACTTAATTATTTAAAATGATATAAATAATAAATATGTATAAAATTATGACAAATTATTGTCATGCTTGGAATTGTTATTGTTATTATTTTTCACGTTTTTTAAAAATAAAAATAAAAAAATTTTTAAAACGGCGTTTAACCATAAATAAAATAAAAACAGAAATGAAAACGTTTTTTAATTTAGTGTAAAAATGAGAGAGAAAAAATGACTCTCAACAACATTTTTTTTTTTTAAAATCAAAAAAATCAAATGTGCTTTAAAAAGTGTTTAGAGAATGAGGAGTAGCTACATAATGTCTTAATTTTTTTTCATCTATATAATGAAAGGAATTTTTCTTCTGTTTCCAAATAAATGTAAGACAACTTCTCATATTTAATATAGAATATATATTAACCGCTGACAAATTTTTTTAGATTTCAGACAAATTATACACTCTCGACAATGAACATTAAAAGATAGAAATTTTTGTTGTGAGTATTTTATATGAATTAAACTCAATTTTGGCGCTGCTTGGAACTCTCGTTTCCAAAAATGATTGTTTTTTTTTTTTTGTATGAAAATGATAAATGAAAACGTTTTCCAATCTCCACTCACGTTTTTCAATCTCAGACAAAAAATCATTTTTAAAATGTGTTTGGATATTTTATCAAGAGATTGTGTTCGTATAAAAAAAAATTCATTAATGTCTCTCTCGCTTTACTCGAGAGAGGAGAAAGCGAAAATAAAAAATGAAAAATGACTAAAAGTCATTTTTCACTCTCTCATTTTACACTAAACTAAAAAATCGTTTTTATTTCTGTTTTTATCTTTATTGTGCCAAATGTTGTTTTAAAAACGTTTTCATTTTTTCTTTATCTAAAAACGTGAAAAATAAAAACGAGATCAATTCTAAACATAACCAATATTTTAACATATGAGCTTGACTTTGCCAACGAATACTTTTCCTCCAATATTGATGGGTTATTTTAATTTTTCTTAACATATTAACTGTACTTTTTCATAACATATTATTTTAATTGTTTTTTTAGCAATATTATTTTAATTGTTCCAACTTTTTGGAAAAAAAATGTATATATATACTTATTTTCTTAACATATTAATTTAATTGTTCCAATCACTAGTAAAGTTGAGAAAAAAATACTAGTAATAACACCAACAAATGAACTGACTGTTAGAGAACAAGAATTAGTTACAGAACTTCTTATGTGGGCTTAAACTTACATAGGTGTCATTAAGGGGTTGTTCTTTTATAACAAAACTCATAAAAAGTTTAAACTTAAGTTACAATTTTATTCAAATTCACGTTTTTTTAAGTTCAAATTTTATTCAATTTTACTTAATTTTATTCAAATTATAACTTTAACTCAAGTTATAACTCAAATTTAACTCAAAAATTATACTCAAATTACACTCTAAAAGAACATATCTTGAGTAATTGGTTCTAATTTAAAATTAGTTAGCAGCTTAAATGTATTAAAAGCTATGTACAGTATTAATCAGTTTTAATAATGAAAAATACAAAAATTCATTTCCTATTCTCTCTCTTTACACAAACAACCGATAAAAAAGGGACCCTATGCAGTGATTTTACCCCAAAATTCAATCTCTCATATCACCCCAGTCTCTCTCCTCCAACGGCTACATTTCCCCTTTCCACTTTGTCTTCTCCCCCATTTTCAATCCAAAACCCTCTCAATCTCTCTCTCCTCCATTTCTTCTCTCTTTCTCTCTCTAGATTTCGTAGCCATCAAACACTTCATGCAGCCAAGAAACGCGGTCTTGAATAGAGTCTCCGGCCTCGCGCAACCCTTGCGCAGCCAAGCCCCAAAATCTCAGATTCTGCGAGGGCAAAGTAGGAGCGAACTTTACAATTTCTTTGAAAATGCTCAGAGGAAGATAAAGCTTGACCCGATTGGTCGGCAAATGTTGGCGATTTCTTCCCAACCGCGAAAATCTTCTATCTTCTTCTCCGATCCAGGCGTTCTCGCTTTCTCTCTCTCTCTCTCTCTCTCTCTCTCTCTCTCTCTTCGATTTCCGTTTGTCATTGGAAAATCATTATGAAGACTAGATTTTTATTGCAATGAGAGCAATTTCTTTTTTGGTTTTTGGTTGCAGAGCTCGTTAAATCTGTGTACTGATAAAGATGGCGAAATCGTGTCGACGAAGAGTTTGGACGGATTTGTAAAGTTGAGAGTTTTGGAGGTAGAGATTATTGTGGCAATAAAGTGAGAGGGACTTGTCCCGTTTGTGGCAATAAAGTGAGAGGGACTAACTTCACTATCAATTCTCATCCAGGTATATTTACTCTTTCCTCAGATTCTAAGGATGTTTTTTCATTTCATATATGGAAAATAGGAAGAATTATTTGTTCTACTAAGTGCAATTATCTGCTTATTGTTTTAGTGATTATTGGATTTTGAGGATAGTAACAAAAATCTGCTTTGTTCTTTGATGTTTATCCCAATGTTATAAAAAACGTACATCTTCTGCCAAGATTTTCAACAAGAATTACGGGAAAGATGTTTAACATGATTTGTGCGTGTTACATCTTTTCCTGCCGAGTGTTTTATGCTAAAGGCTAATTGGAGATCTGTATGTCTTGCACTGTAGCAACAGCTTATATACGTTCCTTTGACTTTTACTTAAGAAGAGTACAAAAGTCCATAATGTTCTCGTTTTGGTAAAATGAATATTCCATATTATCTATCAATAAGTATCTTGGACTTCTAGCTTAAAGACTAAGGGCATGAATTCGATTCAATTTCAAGCATTAAAATACCTATGATGGACAGGGCAATTTGGTTGGATCTTTCTAGATTTGTTTGCATCCCTAGTTTATGCTCCAATAGGAATGAATTGGCTTCTGATGACTGCATAGGAAGAGATTTACTGTGCGGACAAATACGGATCAAACATCTAAGCAATGGTAATGCTGTAAGGTTTCATTCTCCATTTGGAAGGTTTATATTATCTATTAAATATATTAAATATTAGTATATATTAGTATTTCTACTCCCTATTAGATTTATTCCTTATTGGTATCTTAGTATATACATAATATGCTCTTATATTCTATATACTTTATATTGTATATTCTCAATACTACACTTAAGTAGAATTTTATTCTCTTTTATTGGAATTGTATAATATAACTTTATGGTTAAAATGTTAATATAACAACAAATGTAACAATAAATAACACGTACAAATATTGTTGTAGGATAAGTTTGAACAGAATGAGCCTGATCGAGAAAAAGAAGCCGAGATATTAGATTCCGTTGAACATCCGTTCAACAAGCAAGGAAAGATTGGTGTCGGCCGCACAAATATTTCATAAAAAAGTGTGGAGAAAAGGATCCAGAGGAAGTCAAAAAACACAAATACAAACAGGTGCTGGTGCAGGCAGATTTGGATTCGTTATGCAATTATTGGACGATTAAATAGTATAAGGTAGCTTATGTAAATACCTTAAGAGCATTCATACATTTTTTTATGTGATTTATAGGTTATGTGACAACTCCTTTTTAACTTTGCAGAAAAATCAGCAACCAATGCTTTGAATTAGCATTCAAGGAGCTAAATCATTTGCTTCTTACTTGTTTGATACGGTATTTCATTTTGATATGCTATGGTTGTGTTTCAATTTATATCATTATTAGAAAAGCAGAGCTCCCCATGGTTTCTGTGATTTCTTGTCTTTTTAAGTTGCTCTTATACTTTAGTTTGTTTCAAATATTCAACCAAGCTAATTTCACTCATGATGTGTATATGAGAAGTTATAAATCACATACTAATCTATATACATACGTACCTCCACTTTAGTTTATAGAGAATAAAGTATAAAAGCACTTTTGATGATCCTTTAGGTAATTGTTATGATATGCTAATGCCATTTAGTCACATGCATATTCTTTTGACTCTTATTTGGCCTTAACAAAAGAAATATGCATGAAAATGAGATTTCCCAGTGGACAAAATCTTGTGACCGTGCTTTGTGATTGGAGTTTACTAACTCTTTGGACCCATATTTATGATTTTCTTGTCTTTATTTAGTAATAAAAAATGGGTTGGTATGATGGAATTTTGTGACTGGAATGAGTAGATTGGTATCATATTTTTATGTTTAATGTAATTATTTACCTTGTCCAATATGAATAAAAAGAATTTAATTAAATGCAGTACTGTAAAGCAAAGTAGACATCCTTATCTAAGAATCAGACATTTTAATGGTTGGGGTAAAACTCAATCTCTGCTGCATTCTTTGGGACAGTGGCGCTCCTTGAGAAAAGGGAGTATTTCCCATAGTGCCTTGGCTCCATTTGGTGGTTTTGCTTTCATGACTCTGAATAATTGGAGATAACACATATCACTACCTCTGATAGTAAGATTTTGTTGTTTTGTAGCAAAAAGCAAAGGAGGTTGATAATTCTAGTGGATTAATTGAGCTCTATCATGATATATGCCATCACAAGACAAAAGGTTGGACTGGCACAATATCAGAGAAAAACTATTATGCAAGTTTTTATTTATTTATTTGTTTTTTCATTTCTTCATAATTCAGTATTCATTAGTTTTTGTTTTCACTAGTTCATTTTAAATTGACAGCACAACATGATAGATTTGCAAACTCAAACTTGCCATTCAAGTGATGCAGCTGAGGGAAATACCTCTACATAGCTCTCATTAATGACAGAAAAAGAGAATAAATAATGTCCTTGACACATGATCCGGATACATATGGGGAGCAGGCCAAGCACCAAGAGGGGGTCCAAGAAGGAGGAGAACATAAATGATTGTTTCTCTACTCAAAGTCTGGAAGAAATGCTTGAGACCTTCAAGACTCAGCATATGCAGATCACTAACCTTAAGAACTTGGATGCATGTTGACAAATGGAGTTTGACAGTCTTAAGAACTTTGTGAAGTCTATATTCCCACAATATCAACCTTCTTTTGGTGACTCATCTCCTTCAGAATAGTGTGTTTATCTATCTTTAACTCTTATTTTAGAACTTTCAGGTTTCGAGTACTTGATTTTAGGGGATGTTTTTCTCCCCTTATGGATGCTTTTGTCATGATTTTATTGGAACTAATAATATGTTTGACATTTTATATATTTTCTATCTTTGTTTGCCCTAATCTTAAACGCCTCTCATGCTCTTCTTTTGGTGAGTTGTTGCCTTATCTATCTCATAATTCTTTTGTGTATCTTTTCTATTACTGAGTTTATTTTGTTGGTTTTGGCTGCTGATTAGGCTGAGTCATGAACATGCCTTAGCTCCTTCTACACCATCTGAGGGTCCGTTCAGCCATGGTGAGTTTCTCTCTCTCTCTCTCCCCATTAATTTATCGATTCAGAGTTCTTACTCGGTTAATCTTTAAATTATGCGAGTTTTTTTCCTGCCGCAATCTTACTATTTAGCAATATTGAAGGGACCATTGCACTAAAGATGGTAATAATGGTTATGGTTATTCTATGATAAATCTCAGTTCTTTTTAGTTACTGTTTGAGAACTAGGTTCATTCCTTTTGTGCTCTTTTTTTTCTTTTTGGTTTTTGTTTTTTATCTTTCCTTTTTTTAACGTCTTCTTTTTTTCTTCCTTCTTTTCTCCTCTAGCCTTTTCCTCTGCCTTTTGTTTCCGCCCTCACTCAATGCATTCGGATGAACAAAGAAACATCAATTCGGGATGTGAGAGAGACCATCATCAGAGTAATTGTTGTGTGGATGTGATTCTTTGCCAAAAAATTGTTGTTCTTTCGACACAAAAAAAAATCTTGTTTTTGGGGATTTTTTATTTTTACTTATTTGTAACTCCTTTTCCCTTTGATGTAGGTCAAAAAAAAAAAAATAGAAATTGACATAAGGAGAGGAAGAGGGCAATAATCTCTCACACTCATCACCTAACTTCTATTTTAATGGTTTTAGTGAGAGGGAATAACTTCACTATCAATTCTCATGTAGGTATATTTACTCTTTCCTCAGATTCTAAGGATGTTTTTCATTTCATAAATGGAAAATTGGAAGAACTAAGTGCAATTATTTGCTTATTGTTTTAGTGATTATTGGATTTTGAGGATAGTAACAAAAATCTGCTTTGTTCTTTGATGTTTATCCCAATGTTATCAAAAACATATATCTTCTGCCAAGATTTTCAACAAGAATTACGGGAAAGATTTTTAACATGATTTATGCGTGTTACATCTTTTCCTGCCGAGTGTTTTATGCTCAAGGCTGATTGGAGATCTATATGTCTTGCACTGTAGCAACATGTTATATACGTTCCTTTGACTTTTACTTAAGAAGAGTACAAAAGTCCATAATGTTCTCGTTTTGGCAAAAGGAATATTCCATATTATCTATCAATAAGGATCTACGACTTCTAGGTTTAAGACTAAGGGAATGAATTCAATTCAATTTTAAGCATTAAAATACCTATGATGGACAAGACAATTTGGGTGGATCTTTCTAAATTTGTTTGAATCCCTAGTTTATGCTCCAATAGGAATGAATTGGCTTTGATGACTGCATAGTAAGAGATCTTCTGTGCGGACAAATACGGATCAAACATCTAAGCAATAGTGATGCTGGAAGGTTTCATTCTCCATTTGTAAGGTTTATATTATCTATTAAATATATTAAATATTAGTATATATTAGTATTTCTACTCCCTATTAGATTTATTCCTTATTGGTGTCTTAGTATATACATAATATGCTCTTATATTCTATATACTTTATATTGTATATTCTCAATACTCACTTAAGTAGAATTTTATTCTATTTTATTGGAATTGTATAATATATATTTATAACAAGTTAAAATGTTAATATAACAACAAATGTAACAATAAATAACACGTACAAATATTGTGGTAGGGTAAGTTTCAACAGAATGAGCCTGATCGAGAAAACGAAGCCAAGATATTAGATTCCGTTGAACATCTGTTCAACCAGCGCAGAAAGATTGGTATCGGCCGCACAAATATTTCATAAAAAAGGGTGGAGAAAAGGATCCAGAGGAAGTCAAAAAACACAAATACAAAGAGGTGCTGGTGCAAGCAGATTGGGATTCGTTATGCGATTATTGGACGATTGAATGGTATAAGGTAGCTTATGTAAATACGTTAAGAGCATTCATACATTTTTTTATGTGATTTATAGGTTATGAGACAACTCATTTTTAACTTTGCAGAAAAATCAACAACTAGTGCTTTGAAGCAGCATTCAAGGAGCTAAATCATTTGCTTCTTACTTGTTTGATAAGGTATTTCATTTTGATCTACTATGGTTGTGTTTCAATTTATATCATTAGCAAAAAAGTAGAGCTCCCCATTGGTTATGTGATTTCTTGTCTTTTTGAGTTGCTCTTTCACTTTAGTTTGTTTCAAATATTCAACCAAGCTGATTTCACACATCATGTGTATATGAGAAGTAATAAATCACATACTAATCTATATACATACGTACCTCCACTTTAGTTTATAGAGAATAAAGTATAAAAGCACTTTTGATGATACTTTAGGTAGTTGGTATGATATGCTAATGCCATTTAGTGTCATGCATATTCTTTTGACTCTTATTTGGCATTGACAAAAGAAATATGCATGAAAATGAGATTTCCCAGTGGACAAAATCTTGTGACCGTGCTTTGTGATTGGAGTTTACTAACTCTTTGGACCCATATTTATGATTTTCTCGTCTTTATTTGGTAATAAAAAATGGATTGGTATGACAGAATTTTGTGACTAGAATGAGTAGATTGGTATCATATTTTTACGTTTAATGTAATTAGTTACCTTGTCCAATATGAATAAAAGGAATTTAATTAAATGCAGTACTGTAAAGCAAAGTTGACATCTTTATCTAAGAATCAGACATTTTAATGGTTGGGCTAAAACTCAATCTCTGCTGCATTCTTTGGGACAGTGGCGCTCCTTGAGAAAAGGAACTATTTCCCATAGTGCCTTGGCTCCATTTGGTGGTTTTGCTTTAATGACTTTGAATAATTGGAGATAACACATATCACTACCTCTGATATTAAGATTGTGTTGTTTTGCAGCAAAAAGCAAAGGAGGTTGATAATTATAGTGGATTAATTGAGCTCTATCATGATATATGCCATCACAAGACAAAGGGTTGGACTGGGACAATATCAGAGAAAAACTATTATGCAAGTTTTTATTTATTTATTTGTTTTTGCGTTTCTTCATAATTCGGTATTCATTAGTTTTTGTTTTCATTAGTTCATTTTAAATTGACAGCAAAATATGATAGATTTGCAAACTCAAACTTGCCATTCAAGTGATGCAGCTGAGGGAAATACCTCTACGTCGCTCTCATTAATGACAAAAAATGATAAAATGAATAATGTCCTTGGCACATGATCCGGATACATATGGGGGAGCAAGCCAAGCACCAAGAGGGGGTCCGAGAAGGAGGAGAACGTAAATGATTATTTCTCTACTCAAAGTCAGGAACAAATGCTTGAGACCTTCAAGACTCAGCAGATGCAGATCACTAACCTTAAGAACTTGGATGGATGTTGACAAATGGAGTTTGACAGTCTTAAGAACTTTGTGAAGTCTATATTCCCACAATATCAACCTCCTTTTGCTGAATCGTCTCCTTTAGAATAGTGTGATTTTCTATCTTTTACTCTTATTTTAGAACTTTCAGGTTTCGAGTTCTTGATTTTAGAGGATGTTTATCTATCCTTATGGATGCTTTTGTCATGATTTTAGAGGAACTAATATTATGTTTGACATTTTAGATATCTTCTATCTTTGTTTGCCCTAATCTTAAATGCCTGTCATGCTCTTCTTTTGGTGAGTTGCTGTCATATCTATCTCATAATTTTTTTGTGTATCTTTTCTATTACTGGGTTTATTTTGTTGGTTTTCGCCGCTGATTAGGCTGAGTCTTGAACATGCGTTAGCTCCTTCTACAACATCTGAGGGTCCGCTCAGCCATGGTGAGTTTCTCACTCTCTCTCTCTCTCTCTCCGTTAATTTATCAATTTAGAGATCTTACTCAGTTAATCTTTAAATTATGCGAGTTTTTTTCCTGCCGCAATCTTACTATTTAGCAACTTAATATTGAAGGGAACATTGCACTAAAGATGGTAATAATGGTTATGGTTATTCTATGATAAATCTCAGTTCTTTTTAGTTACTGTTTGAGAACTAGGTTTGTAGAAATACTCGGATAGGATATTCAGGAATTCTAGAATTGTTGACAATAGTAAATTAGGAATAAAAGAGATTTCGGGTCATTCCCAATATCTCTATTTATGGTAGTTTCTTGATTTCTGATTTGTTTCCTGGTTTATCCTTTATTTCCGGATTCTATATGGAATCAGGAATTGTGTAATTAGTGCTAGGGTAAACAGAGACCTAATGTATAAGTAGGGCTGTACATATTTGTTTTTGATCAATGTGAGAATAATCATTCAACCCTAAAAACTTCATGGTATCAGAGCCGCCTCCTTTGATCCTGAGATAGATGACAAAGTACGGCATGACAATGAGCCGCCAGAGTCAATCTCAATCAGAAGTTTCCTCTTCCTCCGAAGCTGTTACCACCAGCAACAATGGCATCACCGATAGCCATATTCAGTCCATTACTGGACATAAACTCAATGGCCAAAACTACCTCCATTGGTCACAATCTGTTATGATGTTTGTCTGTGGAAAAGGGAAAGAAGATTACCTTTCTGGAGCAGCAACGCCACTGGAAGGAAAAGATCCGAAGTATAAACTTTGGAAGGCCGAGAACAACATGGTCATGTCTTGGCTTATCAATTCTATGACCAACGAGATTGGGGAGAATTTCTTACTGTATGGGACTGCCAAAGAAATCTGGGACGCAGCCAAAGAGACATACTCCAATTTCGACAACTCATCCGAGTTATTTGCCGTGGAGAGCATTCTCCATGATCTGCGTCAAGGTGACCTTTCTGTGACCCAATATTTTAATACCCTCACAAGGAATTGGCAGCAGTTGGACATGTTTGAAGAACACGATTGGAAGTGTCCTGAAGATGGAATAAAATACAAGAAGATCGTTGAGAAGAAAAGGCTTTATAAGTTCTTGTTGGGACTCAACAAAGAACTGGATGAAGTTCGAGGAAGAATCATGGGGATGAAACCACTGCCGAGTGTTCGAGAAGCTTTTTCGGAAGTCCGCATGGAAGAGAGCCGAAAGAGGGTAATGATGGGACCTACAGTTGCTGCTCACAGCCCAGAAGTATCCGCCCTTATTGCCCAAGGGCCCCAACACCAAGCAAGGAGAGGACGATCTTGGTGTGATCATTGCCGGAAACCTGGTCACACAAAGGACAACTGCTGGAAAATTCATGGAAAGCCAGCAGATTGGAAACCGGCAAGGCCAAACAACAGAGAAGGACGCAGCAATCTCGTCTCCAGCGAAGCAAATCCTCCACAAACCGAGCAGAATCTATTCAACAAAGAGCAAATGGAGTTTCTGCAGAAGCTGATTAACCCGCACCATGCCAATACCTCAGAAGTTGGAACCGTGTCTCTGGCTCATAAAGGTAATCTCCTCAATGCCTTCAATACAACTCGAGAGATGTACAAACCGTGGATTGTGGATTCAGGAGCCTCTGACCAGATGACTGGAGACGCAAGGTTGTTCACCACTTATAGTCCTTGTCATGAGAATTTTACTGTCAGGATTGCAGATGGATCACGCTCAAGAGTCATAGGGAAAGGATCCGTAGTTGTATCAAAGGACCTTACCTTAAACTCCGTATTTCTTGTCCCTAATTTGGATTGCAATCTCCTATCAATCAGTAAACTCACTCACGAGCATAATTGTGTTGCTAATTTTTTCAAAAACTCTTGTAAATTTCAGGACCTGGATTCGGGGAAGATGATTGGCAATGCTAGGATGTGCTCGGGGCTCTATATTCTCAAGAATGACCATCCACGGGGACAACAACCTCACATGGCAGATTCGGACATACAAAACCAGCAACTTACAAAATTTTCTTGTTCTGTTTTTCAATCCAATAATGATAGTGCAATCATGTTATGGCACTATAGGCTAGGCCATCCAAACTTTGTTTATCTTCAAAAACTTGTTCCTTCATTATTCATCAATAAAAGTCCAAAAGATTTTCAGTGTGATATTTGTCAGTTTGCTAAACACACTCGCAGTTCATACTCAATTCAACCATACCGAAAATCCTATCCTTTCTCAATGATTCACAGTGATGTATGGGGACCTTCTCGGGTTAAAAACATCACTGGAACAAGGTGGTTTGTATTGTTTGTCGATGATCATACTAGGATTACTTGGGTATTTCTCATGAAAGAAAAATCAGAAGTTGAACAAATCTTCAAGAACTTTAATACCATGATTCAAACCCAATTTCACACCAAAATACAAATATTCCGCACAGATAATGCTAGGGAATATTTTAAACATTTTCTCGGGGAATACCTACAAAATCAAGGTATTATACACCAAAGTTCTTGTGTTGATACCCCTCAACAAAATGGGGTAGCAGAAAGGAAAAATAGACATATCTTAGAGGTCGCTAGATCACTCATGTTCTCCACCCACGTTCCAAAACATTTTTGGGGGGAATCCGTACTCACAGCACCTCATCTCATAAACCGAATGCCATCACGCGTCCTAAACTTTCAAACCCCATGTCAATCTCTTCTTCTTTCCTACCCACAGTCCAGACTTCTCTCAACCATTCCATTCAACGTGTTTGGTTGCTCTGCGTTTGTTCACATCCATCAACAACACAGAAGCAAACTTGATCCTAAATCACTCAAATGTATCTTTCTTGGTTACAGCCCAAATCAAAAAGGATACAAGTGTTATTCCCCGGTCACAAAGCGATTTTACACCTCAATGGATGTCACATTCTTTGAAAATACACCATACTTTCCCAAATCAGCTATTCCGGGGGAGAATGTACAAGAATACCAGCTTTGGGACATAGATGTTCCATCATCGAGTCATCCTTCAAACAAAGTCACTAGTCCAGCCATCATGTCTGTCCCACACTTTCAATCCGAAACCACTAATTCAGATGACCTCCCGACCTCAACTCCTATCCAATGTCCGATACCTGCCAACAATGGTGAGTTCATTGTATATTCCCGAAGGAAGAAAACTCACGAGGATGTAGAGCAACAAGCACCTCCTGAGCAGTGTCAAGAGGCTGAACCGGATCCAAGAGTTCTTGAAACTCTATCATCAGGTAACACTAGCCCTGTGAACATTATAGATGAGCCTAATGTTGATGATCTTGATTGTCCAATTGCATTAAGGAAAGGAGTACGATCTTGTACTAGTCATCCAATTCACAATTTTGTATCTTATAGAAAATTGTCTCCGAACTATCATTCTTTTGTGGCAGAATTAGACAAGGTGCAGGTTCCTAACTCCATCCACGAGGCCCTGTCTATTCCAGAATGGAAAACGACAGTATGGGAAGAAATGAAGGCCCTAAAGAAGAATGGAACTTGGGAAATTTCAGAGCTACCCAATGGGAAGCGTACAGTGGGGTGCGAGTGGATATTCACTGTCAAATACAAGGCAGATGGTAATGTGGACAGATTTAAAGCACGGCTGGTTGCTAAAGAGTTCACTCAAGCATATGGCATTGATTATCAAGAGACCTTTGCTCCAGTAGCCAAATTGAATACTATTCGGGTATTACTTTCATTGGCTACAAATCTTGATTGGCCTCTCTACCAACTTGATGTTAAGAATGCCTTTCTTAATGGGGCCCTTATAGAAGAAGTTTACATGGACATCCCTCCTGGTTTTGAGTCTCATGTTACTATGAATAAGGTATGCAAGCTCAAGAAGTCTCTTTATGGATTAAAACAATCTCCTAGAGCATGGTTTGACAGGTTTAATAAAACAGTAAGGAAGTATGGATACTCACAATGCCAAGCAGATCACACACTCTTTGTGAAGCATTCATCGGAAGGAAAGATAGCAATTCTCATTGTATATGTGGATGACATCATTCTGACAGGAGACAATGAAGATGAATTGTTCAAACTCAAGGCACTACTTGCCAATGAGTTCGAAACCAAGGATCTTGGAAACCTAAAATATTTCCTTGGAATGGAAGTAGCTCGATCAAGGAATGGAATTTCGGTGTCACAGCGGAAATATGTGTTGGATCTTCTTAGGGAGACAGGCATGCTTGGGAGTAAGCCAGCCGAGACCCCTCTTGACTCAGGTACCAAACTTGGAGCAAAGGAGGGAAGTACCCCGGTGGAAAAAGGGCGATACCAGAGACTTGTGGGGAAGCTGATTTATCTTTCCCACACTAGACCAGACATTGGGTTCGCAGTCAGTGTGGTAAGCCAATTCATGAATGAACCTACTGAGGAGCACATGGAGGCTGTCAATCGAATATTGAGATATCTGAAAATGACACCAGGCAAGGGATTATACTTCGGAAAAACAACAAGAAGGGACATTGAAGTATTTGCAGATGCTGATTGGGCTGGATCTATCACTGATCGGAGGTCTACCTCTGGTTATTGCACGTATGTGTGGGGGAATCTAGTTACTTGGCGAAGTAAGAAACAACCAGTAGTATCACGGAGTAGTGCAGAAGCAGAATTCAGAGCATTGGCACTTGGCATTTGTGAAGGTTTATGGCTGGACAGATTACTCAAGGAATTAAGGATAGGTATCCCATCTCCTATGAAAGTATTTTGTGACAATCAATCAGCTATCAAGATAGCTAAAAATCCTGTTCATCATGATCGAACAAAACACGTGGAGATAGATCGCCACTTCATCAAAGAAAAGATAGACAACGGGATCATGAGTTTACTACACGTCTCTACAAGTCAGCAAATAGCCGACATTCTCACTAAAGCTCTGCCAAGGAAGAATTTTGAAGAATTGAGTTCCAAGCTCGGCTTGATCAACATGTACGCCTAGCTTGAGGGGGAGTGTAGAAATACTCGGATAGGATATTCAGGAATTCTAGAATTGTTGACAATAGTAAATTAGGAATAAAAGAGATTTCGGGTCATTCCCAATATCTCTATTTATGGTAGTTTCTTGATTTCTGATTTGTTTCCTGGTTTATCCTTTATTTCCGGCTTCTATATGGAATCAGGAATTGTGTAATTAGTGCTAGGGTAAACAGAGACCTAATGTATAAGTAGGGCTGTACATATTTGTTTTTGATCAATGTGAGAATAATCATTCAACCCTAAAAACTTCAAGGTTCATTCCTTTTGTGCTATTTTTTTTTCTTTATCGTTTTTATTTTTTCTCTTTCCTATTTTTATCGTCTACTTTTTTTCTCCCTTCTTTTCTCCTCTAGCCTTTTCCTCTGCGTTTTGTTTCTACCCTCACTCAATGCATTCCGATGAACAAAGAAACATCAATTCGGGATGTAAGAGAGACCATCATCAGAGTAATTGTTGTGTGGATGTGATTCTTTGCCAAAATATGGTTGTTCTTTCAACACAAAAAATCTTGGTTTTGGGGATTTTTTACTTTTACTAATTTGTTACTCCTTTTCCCTTTGATGTACGTCAAAAAAAAAAAAAAATAGAAATTGGCATGAGGGAGGAGAAGAAGAGGGCAATAATCTCTCGCACTCATCACCCAACTTCTATTTTAATGGTTTTCGATTAAGACTGAAACCAAACAATGCAAATTTTTCGTTGCTCAATCCTCCCAAATAACGTGGGTATTTCCCTTGCATTGTAATCTTCCTTACTCTTGATGATTTGTTTAGTGTGTTTATTGGGTTCGATGAGGTTTTATTTTTTTTTTGGAGTTGGGTTTTTAATGATTGTTCTGATAATTTAAATGAATAATGTCCTTGGCACATGATCTGGATACATATGGGAGAGAAGGAGGAGAACATAAATGATTATTTCTCTACTCAAAGTCAGGAACAAATGTTTGTGACCTTCAAGACTCAGTAGATGCGGATCACTAACCTTAAGAACTTGGATGCATGTTGACAAATGGAGTTTGACAGTCTTAAGAACTTTGTGAAGTCTATATTCCCACAATATCAACCTCCTTTTGGTGACTCATCTCCTTTAGAATAGTCTGTTTATCTATCTTTTATTCTTATTTTATAACTTTCAGGTTTCGAGTACTTGATTTTAGAGGATGTTTATCTATTCTTAAGGATGCTTTTGTCATGATTTTAGAGGTACTAATATTATGTTTGACATTTTAGATATCTTCTATCTTTGTTTGCCCTAATCTTAAATGCCTCTCATGCTCTTCTTTTAGTGAGTCGCTGCCTTATCTATCTCATAATTCTTTTGTGTGTCTTTTCTATTACTGGGTTTATTTTGTTGGTTTTGGCCGTTGATTAGGCTGAGTCATGAACATGCCTTAGCTCCTTCTATAGCATCTGAGGGTCCGTTCAGCCATGGTGAGTTTCTCTCTCTCTCTCTCTTTCTCTCTCCCCATTAATTTATCAATTCAGAGTTCTTACTCGGTTAATCTTTAAATTATGCGAGTTTTTTTTCCTGCCGTAATCTTACTATTTAGCAACTTAATATTGAAGGGAACATTGCACTAAAGATGGTAATAATGGTTATGGTTATTCTATGATAAATCTCAGTTCTTTTTAGTTACTTTTTGAGAACTAGGTTCATTCCTTTTGTGCTCTTTTTTTTTCTTTTTGGTTTTTGTTTTTTCTCTTTCCTTTTTTTAACGTCTTCTTTTTTTCTCCCTTCTTTTCTCAGCTAGCCTTTTCCTCTGCCTTTTGTTTCTGCCCTCACTCAATGCATTCGGATGAACAAAGAAACATCAATTCGCGATTTAAGAGAGACCATCATCAGAGTAATTGTTTTGTGGATGTGATTCTTTGCCACACCCATCTCTGCTCCTCCGCTTGTCTTTGTCTTCTCTCTCTCTCTCTGTGTTGTTTCTATCAAAACATCGTCATTTAGTTCCTTACGTAAATGTAAAGTTCTCTCTTTTGCAGATGACACTCTCAATGATGCCAATCTCGTCGGTGATCCTTATTGCACTCTCATCGTCACTCGCGTTTTTCACCAAACTATCTAGCACAAACTTTACATGGTTTTTCCTTTCCTCTCTTTCTTCTGTTTGTTTTCCGAGAAAATCTTGCTCCTGGTCATTTACTTTACGTAAAATGAAAATATTTTTGCTTCGTTTAGTAATTTCATTTGCTAATTTATCAGGTTATGAGAAAGTATGGTCGGGTGAATAATTTGCGCTTAGTTAGGAACATTGGTAATTTTCTATTTCACATTCCTATTTATTTATTTATTTACTTATTTATCTATTATTTATTTATCTAGTTATCAATTTAATTAATCAATTAATGTGTTGTTCAAGCTTGTTTTAAAATCAAGAGTCATGATTTCATCACCTCTGTATTGTCAAAATGGTGTATTTTGCACTATGTTTTTAGAAATACTTGTTCTCTTCGTCCCTAAGAAGGTTTCAACACGATTTGTAAAGCGTAGGGGATAATTTAACACTATTTGTGAAACATAGAGAGTATGTGTCATGACGCTTTCAGTAGGCTTTTTTCCAAGAAAGGGATGCGAATCCTAATGGTTGGTCTTGATGCTGCTGGTAAGACCACCATTCTCTACAAGGTCAGGCTTGGTGAGATCGTCACAACAATTTCAAACATTGGTGAGCTCGTCCTTCCATACTGAGTTGATGAGGATGCCCATTTGTTATGTTTTCTGTTTATGACCTAGTTGTAACTTGAAAAATGATATCATAAATTAGTTAATTTTGATTTTCACTAACAATATTCAAAAACCAACTCATAATATGTGCGATGATTATTGGGTGCTGAGACATAATTGTTCCTAAATTGAAGTTTGAAGATATGTTTCTTCGTCATGATCTCAAAATATATTTGTTTTGGTTTTGCAAATGGATCATAAACATTTTAAATCAAAAGCCAACTCATGTAATTTGTGTGGCGATTATTGGATGTTGAGACATAATTGTTCCTAAATTGAAGTTTAAAGATATGCTTTTGGAATCACGATCTCATGGTATATCCATTTTGGTTGTTGCAAATGGATCTTAAGTACACCTTTTTGTTTACAGGTTTCAATGTGGAGAACATCAGCTTCACCGTTTGGGATGTTGTGGTCTGGACAAGGTATGAAATTTTAAAGCTTGTCTCCGCACCTTCTATGAGCCACAACATTATGTGCATGTTTTTACCCTAGGATTTGAGAACTTTGTGAACTTGATAGTTAAACATTCACTGTTGCCCATCCTTTTAATTTTCTATCACTTTTATTTTTCCATTCCCTCACATTTTCTTTCCTTCTTACCAAACAAAGTATGAAATCTGTAGGCGTGGATTAGGGTTTAGAAGAATGTTTATTATTCTTTGATTGAATCAATACAGAGCCCTTTTATAGGAAAGGGAAAAACCTAATCTCCTAAATTATACTTTCCATAAATAACTAAAAAATAAACTCTCCTAAAATAAAACTTAACCCCTAATTTAGCTATTTATTAAAAAACCTGCCGACACTCCCCCTCAAGTTGGTGCATAGATATTCATCATGCCCAACTTGTTTACAAAATACTCAAAATTTTGCCTTAGGAGCCCTTTGGTGAAGACATCTGCAATCTGCTGACTGGAAGGCAAGAATGGAACACACACAAGTCCTCCTTCAAGTTTTTCCTTGATGAAGTGTCTATCAATCTCAACATGTTTAGTTCTGTCATGTTGAACTGGATTATTCGCAATACTGATCGCCGCCTTATTGTCACAGAACAGCTTCATAGGAAGTTCAACTGGTCTGCCAAGTTCACTCAGAAGTCTCTTCACCCATAAAATTTCACACACACCTTGAGCCACCGCTCGATACTCAGCTTCAGCACTACTTCTCGCTACTACACTCTGTTTTTTGCTTCTCCAGGTTACTAGATTTCCCCACACGAACGTACAGTATCCAGAGGTAGATCTTCTGTCAGTTACTGAACCAGCCCAATCTGCATCTGTATAAACTTCAACCAACCGTTGATTGTTCTTCCTGAAAAAATGTCCTTTCCCAGGAGTAGCTTTCAAGTATCTCAGAATCTTATACACTGCTTCCAGGTGTTCCTGATAGGGAGCATGCATAAACTGACTCACCAGACTAACAACAAATGAAATGTCTGGACGAGTATGGGACAGATAAATCAGCTTCCCTACCAAGCGCTGATATCGACCTGTATCTACTGGCACTCCTTCCTTTATTTCGCCCAACTTGGAATTGAACTCTATAGGCGTGTCTGAAGGCTTGCATCCCGTCATCCTAGTCTCTTCTAGGAGATCCAAAATGTATTTTCGTTGCGAGACCACTAACCCCTGTCTTGATCTTGCAATCTCCATGCCAAGGAAATATCTGAGTTGACCAAGATCCTTGATTTCAAACTCAGAGGACAGTTTCCTTTTTAACTCTTCCATGCCTTCAACATCATCACCTGTGAGAATAATATCATCCACATAAACAATCAACACTACCATCTTCCCCTCATGTGATTTCTTTATAAACATTGTATGATCTGACTATCCTTGTACAAAATTCTGACTCTTCACAAACTTTGTGAATCTCTCGAACCAGGCCCTAGGAGACTGTTTAAGTCCATACAAGGATTTCCTAAGCCTGCAAACCTTTCCATCAAACCTGTGAGAAAAACCGGGAGGCGCTTCCATGTACACTTCCTCTTCTAAATCTCCATTTAAGAATGCGTTTTTAGCATCCAATTGAAACAAACCCCATTCAAGGTTGACCGCAAGTGAGAGGATTACTCTCACAGTATTCAGTTTGGCAACAGGGGAGAAAGTTTCTGAGTAGTCTATGCCATAGGTCTGGGTAAATCCTTTGGCAACTAACCGAGCTTTATACCTTTCAAGAGAGCCATCAACGTTATACTTCACTGTAAAAACCCATTTGCAACCAACCTGGGTTTTTCCTTTCGGTAGTTCTGTGATTTCTCAAGTTTTGTTCTTTTCCAGAGCTCTCATCTCTTAAGAACTGCTTCCTTCCATTCTGGAACACCTAGAGCTTCCTGTATATCTTTTGGAATAGTGACACATCACAACTTTGAAGTAAATGCTTGAAATGAAGGGGACAAATTCTTATATGAAAGGAAGCTATAAAGAGGATGTTTGGTGCATGATCTGGTACCTTTCCTAAGGGCAATAGGCACATCAACAGATGTATTTGACTCGACAAGTGACTCACGATTAGACACAGTTTTTTGTGGTTCGGACAGAGAATTACCTGACTGAGTTTCATTTTCCGGATCTGTCATCGGTTCAGGCTCTTGGCTTTGCTTTGGGTCAGGAGCTCTATCTTCTTGTCTTGGATACTTTCTCTTATAGACTTTCCCTTCAAACTCAATTCCACCTTGCCTCGCACACATCTCATTCTCTTTCCGAGTTTCATTCTGTAAGGGCATAGTTAAAGGAACAGTATCCCTATTTTCACTATTTGAGACATCCTTAATTGTTCCATCTGCTTCAATATTATCACAAAGTTCAGACTATTTTTTTTCCAAAACAACATCATTTTGACTAGAATGCACAGGAACAACATCATAAATTAACAAGTCATCATTCACATCTTCACTTGATGTCTCCCCCTGAAGATGAGTGTTTGAGAAAAAAGGTTTGTTTTCAAAGAAGGTAACATCCATGGACACGAAAAACTTCCTTGTGAGAGGATCAAAACATTTGTAACCCTTTTGAGTAGAGGGATACCCAACAAAAACACATTTTCTTGCCCGGGAATCTAACTTTCCCTGGTTTTGTCCATGAATGTGAACAAACGCTGTGCAACCAAAAACTTTAAGGGGAAGATCATAAGTGAGACGAGAAGGAGGAAAACATCTCTTAAGTTGCTCCAATGGGGTTTGAAATTTCAAAATTTTTGTAGGCATTCTGTTGATTAAATATGTATGTCAGAATTGCCTCACCCCACAAATATTTTGGAACAGAGGTTGAAAACATTAAGGACCGAGCAACCTCCAAGAGATGTTTATTCTTCCTCTCTGCAACTCCATTCTGTTGTGGAGTGTCAGTACAGGAGCTTTGATGAACAATGCCTTTTTCAATAAAAAAACTCCCTAAAATCTGGTTAAAGTATTCTTTACCATTATCACTTCTGAAAATTTGAATTTGTGTTTGAAACTGTGTGAAAATCATGTTGTAGAAGTTTTTAAAGACAGTTTCAGTTTCAGACTTGTCATGAAGTAAAAACACCCAAGTGACACGTGTGTGATCATCAATAAAGGTAATGAACCATCTCTTTCCTGTTACAGTTTTAATCCGATACGGCCGCCAAACATCACTATGAATCATAGTAAATGGTTTAGTGGCTTTATATGGTTGTGTAGAAAAAGAAGTCCGACGATGTTTCGCAAATTCACAAATCTCACACTGAAATAAAGATGGATTTTTATTGATAAAAAGTTTCGGAAACAAGTGTCTTAAATAATGAAAATTTGGATGTCCTAAACGATAATGCCATAACATTATTTCGCTCGAATCAAGAACATAAATAGAATTGAGACAAGTCCTCCGGGATTGCCTACTTGAGTCATATCCAGTGTCAAGAAAATAGAGTCCACCAACTTCATTAGCATTGCCAATCGTCCTCCCCGAAGTCAAATCCTGAAACATACAACCAGATGACGAGAAATTAGCTTCACACTTTTGATCATGAATGAATTTACTGACTGAAAGAAGGTTACAGGACAATTTAGGAACGTGAAGAACGTCAAGAAGTGTAATATTGGGTGAGATAACAATAGACCCTTTCCCGGCCACTGCCGAAAAAGTTCCATCTGCTATCTTGACTCTTTGATTCCCTACACATGGACTATAGGAAGAGAAAAATTTAGAGCAGCCAGTCATGTGATCTGTAGCACCAGAATCGACTATCCAAGAGACACTTGACTCAACATTAAGACATGAGGACAAGAAATGGTTACCCTTTTTTGCCACGAAACCGGAAGGACTAGGATTGACAAGGTTTTGGGATTGAAGGATTTTACTGATTTGCTCTAGTTGTTCCTTCGTGAATGGTTGCACTCCTAAAGAAGACTCCTTCCCTGAATCAGTAACATTGGCTTGGGAATTCCAGTTGTCTCCCGGCTGTTTTTTCTTCCAATTGGCAGGCTTACCATGAAGCTTCCAACACGTCTCACGTGTATGCCATGATTTCTTGCAGTAATCACACTATGGTTTCTTGTTATTTCTTCCTTCACCATCACTACTTCTCGACACAAGAGCCGACCCTTCGGATTCATGTACAGTTTTTCCGATCATCACCTTCCTGCGAGCCTCTTCTCTACGCACTTCAGAGAACACTTCTCTAAGTGAGGGTAGTGGCTTCCTTCCAAAAATACGGCCACAGACTTCATCTAAATCTTGGTTGAGACCAACAAGAAAGCTATACACACGCTCATTCTCTTCTCTTTTCTTATGCTTAACACTATCAGCCGAGCACTCCCAATCATCTTCATAACACAAATCCAATTCTTGCCACAAGGTGACAACATCATTGTAATAAGTGGTAACATCTCGGCTGCCTTGCTTGGAACTCCATAGCTTTGTTTTCAACTCAAATATTTGAGATGAATTCTCTAGGTCAGAGTACATCTCTCTAACCGCTTCCCAAACATCCTTAGCAGTTGGTAAAAACATGTGTGGTTTGGCAATGGCTGGTTCCATAGAATTGATCAGCCATGCAATAACTAATGAGTTTTCAGAATTCCATGTCGCCAACCCAGGATCTCCAATGGCTGGTCTATCACGTTCTCCTGTTAAATAGCCAAGTTTTCCCCTTCCATCAATGGCTAGTTTCATAGATTGAGCCCATTCTAAAAAATTCTGGCCATTAAGTTTCTGTCCAGTCAATTGAAAGGATGAGAAAGAGCCAAAAACATCATGGCTACTGCTGCTCGGAATCAAGCCACCACTTCCGCCGCTACTAGGGTTTCCACCGCCACCACTGCCAGGGTTTCCTCCAGAAATCACGCCTCCTCTTGCTGCCGATTCTGCACCACCCTCAGACCCATCTCCGGTGGTCGTGGAAGACCTCTTTTGGCCGGTCATGGCCTTGCGGTAGTCCATCTAAGCCCAGCCGTTCTCTGACCAGGGCTCTGATACCATGTAGGCGTGGATTAGGGTTTAGAAGAATGTTTATTATTCTTTGATTGAATCAATACAGAGCCCTTTTATAGGAAAGGGAAAAACCTAATCTCCTAAATTATACTTTCCATAAATAACTAAAAAATAAACTCTCCTAAAATAAAACTTAACCCCTAATTTAGCTATTTATTAAAAAACCTGCCGACAAAATCATTATTCACCGCAAGAGTAAAGTGAAAACAGTTAACATGGCAACCACCAAAAATCTAACAACACAACAATAAATTCAATAAAGATTAGGCTTTGTCATAATGCATCAGGAATCAGAGAAAACGTTTTTCCGTGGAGCAATGGCTCCCGTGAGATTTTTTTTTAATTTTATCTCTAATTTACATCTATGTTCATCTTCTATCTTTGTTATATGTCAATTGTTGTACTTTATGTTAAAATTTTCAATAAAAAAAATGAATTTTTGATTATTTTCTTAGTGTCGTATAACTTTTTTAGTTTTGATTTGTGTTTGTGTTAAAATTTCTTCCACTTAAGAAGAAATTGAATTTCTTCCACTTAAGAAGAAATTTACATCTATGTTCATCTTCTATCTTTGTTATATCTCTATTATTGCTCTTTTCTTTAGTATTAATGTCCTTATATTTTTTTTCTAATATACAATTATGGGTATTTGTTTTCTTTTTTCTCCGCCCCTTCTCCTTGTTGAGCCATGGACCTTTCTTTTTCTTCCAGGTTTGTGCTTCTTCGTTCTCAGCTTTTTTTATTAATGGATTTTGTTTTGTTCTGGTTTTGATTTTTGCTTTAATTGGGATCTTGTTAATTTAGCTTCTATCTTTGCTCGATTTTATCTTCTTGATGCTTGGTTTTTTTTTTCCTCACTCTCGTTCCTTTTTTCTTGCTTTTTTTTAAATGTTTTAAGAAGTTAGGAATTTTGTTTGTTCTTTGTTTAGATTGTGGTTCTAATTTGGTTTCAGATTGTATTTGCCTGTTTAAATATGTAAAGATTTGTTTCTGCAAATTCTGAAATTAGTCATTTACCTCCGTCGTCCTCAGCTTCATTTGGTTGAGATTTATCCAAAGTAACCTATCTGCTTCTCTTCTCAAAACAAATTCTTCATGTTGTACCGTAGTTCACTAATTATAATTCTATAGAAGTTCATCTTCTTTCATCTTACTGGCCTTTTTGTATGTGAATTCCATAGACATTGGTTATTAACTTTTAGGTTTATTTTTTAACTTTAAGGTTGATGTGAAAGCCATCACTGAGTCAACTCAAATTGAGACTCAGTCCTTTTCTTTTTGTCAAGGGAAACTCTGTTTTGCACGGGGCTGCTGTAATTGATCAGATTGAGGTGGGTTCACATTTCTTAATTGCTCTTCACTTTTTTCTTGGGATATATTTTCTTTTCTATTTTTTTTCTTCTCTTTGTTTCTTGAGAAAGTATTTGTTATGCTGATGATGAATTTTTTTGGGTTTTGTGTTGTTTAGCTTCTTTCCATGCTTTTGTTATAGAAAATATTTGTTACTAGGTATGTGGTCCTAAGCCAACATCTCAACTTAGTCATTTCTATTCAGAAAATAAAATCCCATTTCAAGTAAACTAAAAACGATGTTCTTTTTCTTTTTCTGGTGGATTGTGATTCTACCAAGTGGCTATAATGTTGGAGGAGAGTATTAATGCTAATATGAAAAGGATTTTCTGTGTGTTTAGGATGAGTTTTAGACCTTATTTTCCATGAATAAACCCGTTTTTTTTTTTTTTTTTTTAAATGTTTTCAAGCTCAAAACCCTCTCATAAGAATAGGAAAAACAATTGTGAATGAGTTGAAGCATTGCTTTCTTTTCTTTTTATTTATGCTCTTACAGCAAGTTGTCAAGGAATGGTTCAAAGGTATACAGTATTAGATTTAAAATTATTGGTGGTACCATATCTACAGGTCAGCTTGCGAATGCATTTCTTTTTGTTCTCTTCTCCTTTAACTTTTTTAGCTCTAAAAGCAATGAAAAGATTGAGTGCAATGATCAATAATGATGCAAGAATTCATGCAAAAATAATAACTTAAGACAAATTGTATGCAAAGCATAATGGTTATCGCTACAATCTGAACTTATATAATTATTCAGATGAAAATACTAAATGATATGTAAGGACTTATATTTTCATATGGTTAATTTGGTGTTTATTTTATTATGGCTAAGATTTTTTGAATTAGATTTTATTTTGACAAGTTTCTGTCTAAAATTTTCTCTTCGACCTTGTATATTGCTCAAATTTTTTATTGCTACAATTTGATCTCATATCACCATTCATTTGAAATGTTTTTTTGAGCATTTGAAAAATTTTGGATTTATGATTTTCCTTCAATGATATGAGTTCTAGAACAAATAAAATTTGTAAAAACCAACTTTTAGTTTGACTTATAATTAATTTTTTTCTTTGGAATTATCTGAGGCTTATTTTTGGGTCAAGTCTATTTTTTTGGTTTGGGCCCATGATTTTTTTCCCCATTTTTGGACCCTTATGCACATTTAGGAGCTCTAGAACATTGTTGCTCCTATCGTTTCATTTATTTTTCTTGCAATACAGCGCAACACCCATTTTTCCCACTCTTCTCTACTCTCACACCCGTTTCTGTCTTGAAGTTCGTTCGATTGGTGTACCTGGTTTTGTTTGTGAATTTTTTTTTTCTTTTAATTTTGAGTTCAATGAGCTAGTTGTTGCCTTGAGTTTCAATTCCTTGGGATTGCTCTTCATTTTTGTATTTTTCCTTGCCGTATCCGTTGGGATTAAACTAAGTAGTGGTTGTTGTGATTAGGGATGGCAACTATGCAACTGTGCAATTAAAATTGAAACTATTAGGAATAAAGAAAAAAGGATAATTTAAGTTTATATTTTAATGTTTTTAAAACTTTTTGCGCTTATATGTTAGTTATTACTGTTGTATTCAGTTTGCAATATGTTAGAAATTTAGTTTTTATCATGGAACCTTTAATTTTGGTATAAGTTTATAATAAATTTTTACTTTATTTTTATTTTAAGTTGCTATTATTTTTAAATGCATAATCCTATATGACGGGGAATGGGGATGGGGATGGGAGTAGTTTAGGGTAGCGGGGATGGGGATGGAAAATCATCCTCCACCCTATCCCATTGCCATCCCTAGTTGTGATGATTTAATTAATTTTTGTGACTTAGGTTGTTCCTCTACTTACTAAAGTGGTCTGCATGATCAACTTCCCATTTCTATTTCCAAATTCTTCCCTTTCCAATTCTTACTTGCTTCTTGTTGCTTTTTCCTGTCACCTGCATTATGTTCTTCTACTGAATATTTCTTTTATAGTGTTTGTTAATATGTCTTGTCTTAGTAAGTGCTTTGCTGTGCTTATGAAATTCTATGGTGAATTTTGATTGATTGAATTATGTTCTTATACTTGCTTCCTTTATCGATTATGAAAAAGGGTCCTTTGCACCTCTAGGCATGCGTCTCTACAAATAATTTTATATATAAAATTGCTTTTGGGTTCAATCAAGAAGAAGGCTTCGATTTCCTTACTATTATTCCTTTCTAGTAGTTTCCTTTCCCGCCGAAAGACGACAACTTGAACCTCCTTATTGTTGATCTTTTATCCTTTGGTTTGGTCAACTCTTAATTTTTTTGGACTACACGGGGATTTAAGTCATTGTGGGGGAAGCTATGCTTAGCTCGAGATAGGGGTTCTGTTATTCAACTTTTGTGAGATTTTATTTTATTTAATTTGTTATTGTTAAGAAGAAAAATTGTATATTTGATATCAACAACAAGGTGGGCCTGTCTTGTAGTAGATAAGGTGGCCAAAGTGATTTGACATGGTGAGGGTCAGGGATGACAATCAACTCTTACCTGTGGTTTAAGGACTAATATGGGCCTGTCTTGTAGTAGACAAGGTGGCCAAAGTGATTTGAAATGGTGAGAGTCAGGGACGACGACAATCAACCCTTCCTGTGGTTTAAGGATTGATATAGGCCTGTCTTGTAGTAGACAAGGTGGCCAAAGTGATTTGACATAGTGAGGGTCATGGACGACAATCAACCCTTACCTATGGTTTAAGGACTAATATGGTTAGGACACCGTGATAGATCTCCTTGCTATCACTGCCTTGACTCACTGTGACCTACAAAATTCTACGTCTTGAGGGCGCAAATTTAATTATCGTATGGATGCGGATCGCCTAGTCTATTATATATATGCCAATATATATATGCATTATTGATTTATTTATTTGTAAAATGAAATAACTAACCATGTAGGTTTTAATATGGTAAATTAATAAAACCAAATAGGTGAGTTACAGTTTCTCTACTGGACATTTTGATGCTCACCCCTATTTTTCCTATAAAGGTTGATTAGTTAATATCGTCAGTAAATGAGCGTCGCATCGAGTCTGCTCAAATTTTTTTTGAAAGTTGGACTTGAGCGGTCCGTTTTGCTATTTTGTTGATCTTCTTATGTAATTTAAATTTAGTCATGTGATTGTATGACTGAGTGCGAGTGGTGCTACCTAGTGGAACATACTATATTCTTATTTATTTTTGGCATTTTATGATAATGATTGTTTACTACTCTGACAATTGCACAATGATAGATAGAACAATGTTTGTGATTTCCAAATTCTATTTTAGTTGGATTTGTTTACTTGGTATTTTCAGTTTTCTAAAATTTATTTTGAAGACCTGAGGGCATTATTTTCATTTTTTTAAAATTTTTGAAATGGTTTCAAATTATTTAAATGTCAAACTTATATTATCTTCAATTAAATATCTTTAATAACTAACCCTTATGCTGAGGCATTAAGGATAATAGTTTAATCACGATGAGTAAGCATATAAATGACTAGATTTTCAAAATTTTACTTATTGATATCTATTATAGGTGTGGGTGTATATTATGTTTTACTGAATTTTCTGTAATTGCAGGCATGATCCTTTTCCGAAGCCGTTTTGTGGACATGCAATTTTAAAAGTAAGGGTGAATGTTATCCAGTATGAAAATTAAACGCTAATTTTACCTTCATCTTTCTCTTTCTTGCTCATCTCTCGCTTTCATTCTCTAGCTAGGCTTTCCCTTTCTCTTTGTCATCTCTCATCTCTCTCTCTCTCTCTCGCCCTCTCTCTTTCCCTTTCTCTGGTCTCTCTCTCTCTCTCTCTCTCTCTCTCTCTCTCTCTCTCTCTCTCTCTCTCTCTCTCTCATCTCGCCCTCTCATCTGCCTCTCAGTTTGAACAATAGGAAACTTGGGCTTCTCTACTTTTTTACTTTCGTTTTACTTGTGGATTAACACAATAACTTTTGAATTGGAAGAAGTGAAATGTCATGTATGTTGTTGGTTTTTTCTTTGGGGCACTTTGGTTTGCAAATAAAAAGCAAAGTCTGCAGAGTGAAACTTCCTCCTAGTATGGTAAGATCTTTTGGAATTTTTATTCATCCGTTAAAAGTTAATTGTAATGACTGTTTAAAAGTAATGATAGCATGTTAATGCTTGAATGAAAAAACTTTATGGCCTTTTTTTCTTCAGTTTCTTGTTTTGTTTGATTGGGCATGAAAATTTTCATTAGGATTTGTGGTCCACAATTTCTGCCTTATATTTGAGAAAAACAATTATTCAGGATTGATCATGACTGGAAGAAGATTGAAGTATTTGTTTTACAAAAATAGTTATTCAGGTACTTCTTATCCTATATGTGTAGAGAAAAGTGCACCACTATGATTAAAGTTTGAAAGATCCTTTATAAATTCTCTTAGTGAAGTTATGGTCCCTGTTTGGACACTATATTGACTATTATAGTGTAACACGTATTTGCAATAGTTGTAATTGTTGGATCCATAACCTAAGAGCTAGATGGAGATCTTGTGTCTGCTTTTGTTTAATATTATATTTGTTTTTGAGGTTGTAATTTTTGCTATCTTTTAACTACTTTTGTGTACTTTGATAGATACGTAGCCATACATAGAAGTGGTTTATGAAAGTTTGAAAGAGTGGGACCAATGAACATCTACCTACCCGTGGACCAAAGCGAAGGCCTCAACTCACTCATGCGATAAAAAGCACCTAAAAATTATGCAGATAGTTGATATCTATCCGCCTTTTTTTCATGTGAGCTTTTTTCCATTTTTAAGACTTTATGCTTGTTAACATGTTTTGCAGCTCCAAATGTTACTCATACTAACGGGCCATTTCAAGTTTATACTACATTTGTACAATCAGATCGCTTACATTTGTCGCAGGTTCTTATTTTGGATTTGTTTTTATATTCTTATATTTTTTAAACTTATTTTCGACACATTTTAATTATTCTAGATTGTTCTTTTCACAAGTTATGTATAGATGTTGAAAAGTGGACAATTATAATTTTAATTTTCTTGATTCGGAATTGTTATGTTCTCTCCATCTTTTAATTTCAGTGGCGTCTTTACTTCATTTGTCTTGAATTTAATTGACAACATGTCTGAATTATTTTTATTGTTACCGTTTTAGGTTTAATTTGAATTTAGGGTCTCATTGTAGGGTTGCTTTTTTCTACTTTTTGAAATGGCGAGGTATTGTAGCTAGGATTACAAAACACAATCTTATTTCAGATTTATTCTTATATTCATATATTCTTTAAACTTATCTTCGGCACTTTTTAATTATTCTGAATCTCCTTTTTTCAGGTTCTTTATGGATGTTAAAATTGTACTATGGTTTAAATTTTTTTGATTTTGGATTTGTTATGTTCTCCCCATCTTATAATTTCAGCGTCGTCTTTACTTCATTTCTTTTGAATTTAATCGCCAACACGTTTGAATTATTTTTATTGTTCTTGTTGCAAGTTTAATTTGAATTTATGGTCTCATTGTAGGGTTGCTTTGTTCTTCTAATTTTTGAAATGTTGAGGTATCATAGTTATCCTAGACAGAATCTTATTTCGGATTTATTCTTATGTTCTTATATTCTTTAAACTTGTCTTCGACACCTTTTAATGATTCTGGATCTCCTTTTTCTAGGTTATGTATGGCTGCTAAAAGCATACAACAATAGTTTTGAATTTCTTGATTTTGGATTTTTCATTTTCTCGCTATTGGTTATTTTTTGCGGCCTCTTTACTTCATTTCTCTTATATTTCATCGACGACATATTTGAATTATTTTCATTGCTCTTGTTGCAAGTTTAATTTGGATTTAGGGTCTAATTGTAGTAGCTTTGTTTTTTCATTTTTGAATGGTGAGGTATTGTTATTAGGATTACGGAATTATATTCTTTAAAATTATTTTCGGCACCTTTTAATTACTATGGATCCTTTTTTTTCGCAGGTTAGGTATTGATGCTAAAAGCGAACAACTATGTTTTGATTTTCTTAATTTTAAATTTGTTATTTTCTTTTCTATTTTTTATTATCAGCGAATTATTTACTTTTTCTTCTTGGATTTCATTGAAATCACGCTTGAATTACTTTTAATTTTCCGATTGCAGGTTATATTTGGATCTCATTTTCGCAGGTTATGTATCGTTTGGATTTCATCGAAACCAAGCTTGAATTATTTTTAATTTTCTGATTGCAGGTTATATTTGGATCTCATTTTCGTAGGTTATGTATCATACACCTATGGTTTTGAGTTTCTTGATTTTAGATCTGTTATTTTTCTCTATTTGTTACTTTTAGCTACCTCTTTACTTCATTTCTCTTAGATTTCATCGACAACGCATTGAATTATTTTTATTGTTCTCATAATTTTTTAATGTTGTTTTTATTTTATTTTATTTTTCAAATACCAAAAATAAACAAAATCATAAAAAATAGAATATTCATGTAAAAATGGTGTCGCTTGTTGCATTAATTCCTAAAAATCGTATATTAATTTTAGTATGCAAAACATAAATAAAAATGTAATTTTTTCAGCTATCCCGGGCGTCCCCTGGACGCCCCAACACGCGGGCCAGATAGCTCTTTTAAGTAACAACCTTTAAGTGTAAAAAAGAAAGGAGAGATAAACACTAGGCAAGATTTCTCATTCATCTGGAATGTTTTTAGTTAATACATAATTGCTCGTCATAATCCATACACATAATATCATATTCTCGCTACCATCCGAAGTCAAAACATCAAAATTTCCACTTAAAATTTATAGTCTGTATATTACTCACTCATGTCGTTGTCTCCTTCGAGATCGCCAAGACCACCAAAAGCTTCATCAGGAGCCTGGTCGTCGTCGCTGCTTTCGTCAGTTTCCATGGCGTCTTCTGATACCTCTTCATCACTTTCATCTTTGTCCTCAATAATAACTGGCACGATTGCGTTGCTTTCATCCACTTCATCGTCAACAATCTGTTGAGGAAAAAGCTCCCGTAAGTATAGAGCTACAAAAGCTTTCAGGCATAATATTATTGTACGAACACAGAACTTACCCCTGCATAAAGCACGTCCAACACACTTGAGAGTTGAAGAGCCGATCGGAAAGTGGACACTCTGGACTCTATGAGCTGCATATGAACCAAAATTCCCATTTTAACCGTGAGAAAGCATAAAGTAGAAAATAAAAAAAAAATCCTTGCAATTTAATGAAAAATATAAGATGGGACAGCGTCACTCATATAGAAGTGCACTTGGTCCCTTCTTAAACAAAGAGTTCTTTTGTTTTTTGGATAATCTTTAGATAGTACCTGATACAAAGAGTTCAAAGCAACTAAAGAAGATTCCTGGGACATTATGCCACTTGAATGCTGAAGAAGTAGGCATCTCAGCCACGGAAGGACACAGGCCAAGATTGCACCCCTGGACCAAAAATATAGGAATTCATTAGGCTGGATAAAAGTATCTGTCAGGACATAGAAAAACAGACTTAACTTTTCCAGAACAAGAACAAGAAAGGGACAAAGAATATTGGATAAATCAAACCCTGTAAGCCACTTCCAAATTATCCAGCTTGAATGTCTACACTTGGGAATCATATGAGATTTGAAAGTGAACCCCAAACAAAATGAGCAACTGGGATGTTATAGTATGATTGTGGCGTTTATAAGCCATAACCTAAAAAATGATTATTTGAAACCATCGAAGGGTACAGCCTACTACATAATCTTTACCTTGACTGAATAATAGATACGAGGGACTGTAAAAGCTTTAAAACATCTGATGGATTCAAGAGAGAGATTGATTTTGCAATAACCTGCAACCGAAATTGAATTGTTTATATTAACTTTGACGTCCATCCGTGTGCTCTGAAACAGCTAATAATATGGCCCAAGGGGGAGAGTCAGGGGATACCTTTTCATCTTGGGTGTACAAGCAATCTAACAGAAGTACTCGGTCATCAGCATGCATTGCTTGCTTAAGCAAAACATGAACAGAGTCTGCACTAGGAGGCTTTGCAACGAGAGAAGACTCATCATTTTCGTTTCTCTTTGCTATATCAATATCTACTAAATTTAAAGTTGCGAGTGTTTCCCCCATGGTTGGTTCATTTAAATCATCGTCATCAAGAAGAACTCCGACGGCAGTCTCCATTACATATTAATTAGGGTACAATTATCATGCAAGATAAAAACTTGATCAATTATTGGACTCCATGAAATACATACTGTTCAAGATCAATCATACAAGTTTGAGGCAAATGTGAAGGAGCAACGTAAGCATGTGATAAGAAAACAAATTTGTAATACTAGGAAGATTTAGCTTTCAAAAATTGATTTTTCCAAGGACCAGGATAGGGGGAACGGGTTAGGTACTTTCTCCAACCAAGGAAACCCTTACCAATGTCAACCATGTCTCCCAGAGTTGAATGTTCTAGCTCAGACGTAGTGTGCTTCTTACGTTTTTTACTTTCTGTTACACCACAGTCCGTGGGTCGACCGTTTCCTTTGAATATGAGTCGACCACTCCCTCGGATGACGCGCGCCGAGGACTCCCCTTTGCAACCTGTCTTCGGCGTCGAGGGTAAGGCCGTGTAATGGTGTCCTTGACGCCGAGAGTCATCATGCGACAGTTAACGTCGAAGAAACTGTCTCGACCTCCTTTAACCAAGATATCGAGGAAGATTGCAAGTGGGCCTGCCAGCAGTCATGTCAACTCGAGGAGGGAAGTGTTGATCCGACAGCGGGCGCAGAAGTCAGGAAATCAGACGGCAGACAGAGGATCAGCCGCCTGACTTTCGGAACTTTCATCATTAGAACTCACCTACCCTCCCGCGGATCGAGGACAGAAGCTGGCTTCCATCTTGGGAACTGGGAATGTGTAGAGTACGTGAGAGGGCCTATAAATAGAGCGAGGAAAGACCGAGAAAGGGGTTAGAGATTTCTGTATGAAAGAGGCAACATTTGTATTCACCTCAACGAACATAGTGCATGCACAAGTGGATTAGGCATAAAATTATTGCCGAACCACTATAAAAATCATTGTTTCTTCTGTATTGTTTTTTTGGTTCATTTGATTATCCCGGGTTTAGCATAATCGCGAGTGATTAAGAGAGATCAAAACGAGTTGTCGGAAAAACACCGTCAACAATTGGCGCTAGAAGGAGGGCTCAAGCCCACAAACGTAACCCAGCTTTCAAGTTAGTCTTGTACGACCAGAGACCAACATCATGCGTCCTAGAAATCGCCCACAGACAGTTAACCAGCCAGCTCAGGCCGTCCCGGATCCCACCGCCGCCGGGACTTCCGCCGACCAGCCTCCACCGACCGCAGAAAACACCCCGGACCGCATCGACCAGCTCCAAAAGCAGGTCGAGGCGCTGACTGCGGTCGTGGAAAGAATGGCTACGGCCCTTGCCGGACAAGACCAGGGGCGGAACCCAATGCCGCCGCTCGAGGACGCGCCGACGGTCCCGGTGAACGCCGCTGAGGGAAACCAAGGAATTGGTGACCAGCACGGTGACACTGAGGAAATCGGTGATAGTCGAGCGAATGAGGCTCATCCGGCTAGGTCGAACAGGTCGGTAGGAAGCAGGCGACGCGCGGCACGAAGAAGAGCGCGGGAGAGGGCAGCAGCGCCTCTTGTGGATAACAGAGGTGCGCTTCCTCGACCGCCTCAAGATGCTCATAAGGAAAACCCCGTCCCCGTGGAATCCACGTCGGTGCACGGGGGAGACCTGAGGGCAAAGCTCGACGCCCGCCGCGGAAAGGCCGTGCAGCTGGCAAGGGAAGACGAGCTCGCAGCAGAGAATAAGGCCCTGGCCGAGAAGATGGCCAGGATAGAGAAGCAAATGGGGAGCAGGCTGAATAACTTCGAGCAGGTCGTGGGGAAGGTGGCCGAGGCAGTAAATGTCGACGCAAGGATGTACACGTCCCACGACCATCCGTTCACAGAAAATATCATCCGAGTCCCTCTCCCGGACAGGTACAAGTCGCCCCCCATTCCGCTATATGATGGTAGGAGTGACCCGGATGACCACCTCGAAGTATACACAGGGCACATGGTCCTGCATGGATACCCTGAGGAGGTGATGTGCCGGGCATTCAGAAATCACCTTTCCGATTCGGCGAGGAGGTGGTTCAGGTCTCTCAAGCAGAACTCCATCGCCAGTTGGGACGACCTGAAAAATGCCTTCTTGACTCAGTTCGTAGGTGTCAAGAAGTACATCCCACCCAAGCAGAACCTGTCGAGAGTATACCAGGGACCCAATGAGTCCCTGAAGGACTAGATAGCTCGCTTCGGAGAGCAGGTCGCAGCCACCGAGGGAATCTCCGATGAAGTGGCTCTGATGGGGGCGCTGTCAAGCATGAAAAAGGACATCCCCTACAGCACGGACCTCGACCGAAGGCCCCCTCATACGTATCACGAATTTTTGACGAGGGCCCAGGGGTTCATAAACGCCGAGGAGGCCAAGAGGGCCCTTAAGAGCAAGGCGGCGACCCCAGTCAAGGAGGAGGCCGGCCAAGCCACCACTCAGAGCAACGGCAAGAAGCGCCGGGGTCCTCCCCAGGTGCAAGCCGAGGCCAAACACAACCCGGCTCCGAACAATAGAGGCGGCAATGCCTCGACGAGCCAGGGGGAAACAAAGCGGCCCAGGCCGCAACGGTATGACGCCTATACCCCCCTGACCATGGGGATTGAGGACGTCTACCACGAGATCAGCCACCTTCAGGTGTTACGTCGACCCCCACCCATGAGGGGCGACCCGGCACGGAGAAATCCGAACAGGTACTGCCGCTTCCACGGCGAGGCTGGTCACACCACAGCCGAGTGCTACGACCTGAGGGACGAGGTCGAAAGGCTCATCCGGGAAGGGAGACTCGGCGAGTACCGAGCCGACCGCCGAAACAATAACAGGCGCAACGACGACCGGAGGGACGAGAATAGGCGCGACAACCGCGATAACCCCCCTAAACCGGTTGGCGTCATAAGAACGATTTTCGGGGGACCATACCTCGGCGGCACCTCTCGACGTGCCCAAAAGGACTACGCCCGAGAGGCGAAGGAGAAGTTCAATCAGCGCTTCATGAACGTCTCCGGGCGTGAAGCCAAGGTCGCCCGACACGAGGACGCCGAGATTACCTTCTCCGAGCTCGACGCCAGAGGTGTGCACTTCCCACAGTGTGACGCCCTGGTTGTGGAGGCCATGATCGGCAATCATACGGTATGCCGTATCCTGGTGGACAACGGCAGCTCCGTAGACATTCTCTACGCCGACTGCCTCGACAAGATGGGGATTCCCCGCTCAAGGCTCCAGAACAGTGCCCAACCACTGTATGGATTCACGGGAGATAGCGTCATCCCGGAAGGAGCCATCGAGCTGCCCATGACCATTGGGGACCGACCGCACACCGCGACAGTGATGTCGAAATTTCTGGTTGTGAAGGGAGGCGACCAATATAACGCGGTCATAGGGCGCCCGACCTTGAGGGCATTACGAGCGGTGACGTCCATTTATCACCAGACGATGAAGTTCCCCACGCCGAGCGGGGTCGGCAAAGTCAGAGGGAACCAATATGAGTCGAGGCTCACGTACTCATAAACGATCCGCCACTATGCCGAGCCAACGGAGGTACGCAGAGAGCTGCGGATGGTCAAAACCAGAGCTGAAGGCCTCGACTTAGATCCGAGATTCCCTGGAGAAGAGCCCGAGGCGGGACCAGTCGAGGAGCTGGTCGAAGTCCCCGTCGATGAAAGGGACCCAACCAGAACGCTGAGGGTCGGCTCAGAACTGGCACCTCAGGACCGGGGAAAGCTGGTCGGATTTTTAATGGGAAACCTCGACGTGTTCGCCTGGGCACACGAGGACATGGAGGGGATAAGCCCCGACGTCATGTGTCATCGGCTGAACATCAATGACAAGTTCCCACCGAAGAGGCAGAAACGCCGGCCGATGAACGCGGAGAGGTCTAAGGCCCTGCGAAAGGAAGTGGACAAGCTCACACAGAACAACTTTATCCGAGAAGTCTTATACCCGGAGTGGGTGTCAAACCCGGTCCTGGTGAAAAAGCCGAATGGTGAGTGGCGGACGTGCGTCGACTTTAGCGATCTGAACAAGGCATGTCCTAAGGACAGTTTCCCGTTGCCCAGGATTGACCAGCTGGTCGACGCCACGGCAGGGCACGAGCTCCTGAGCTTCATGGACGCATACTCAGGATACAACCAAATACCCATGCTCGACCGCGACGAAGAGCATACGTCATTCATAACGGACAGGGGGCTCTATTGCTACAAGGTGATGCCCTTCGGCCTCAAGAATGCGGGAGCGACATACCAACGCCTCGTCAACAAAATGTTCGCGGGGCTAATAGGGACGTCGATGGAGGTCTACGTCGACGACATGCTGGTAAAGAGCAAGAGAGCGGAAGACCATGAGGAAGACCTGAGGAGAATGTTCGATGTACTCAGGACGTACAGGATGAAGTTGAACCCGCGGAAGTGCGCCTTCGGCGTCGCTTCAAGGAAGTTCTTGGGCTTCATGGTGAGCAGCCGAGGGATTGAGGCCAATCCGCAGAAGATTCAGGCCCTCCTTGACATGGCATCGCCAAGGAAGCCCAGGGAGGTCCAGAAGCTGACGGGCTGTGTGGCCGCACTGAGTAGGTTTATCTCTAAATCCACGGACAAGTGCGTTCCCTTCTTCAATACGCTGAGAGGGAGCAAGCCGTTTCTGTGGTCAGAAGAGTGCGAACAGGCGTTCCATCAGCTAAAGGAACACCTTGGTAAGCCTCCTATGCTGTCCAAACCAATAGCCGGGGAAGTGCTGAGCCTTTACCTGGCGGTCTCGGAACACGCCGTTAGCTCGGTGTTAATCCGCGAAGAGAAGAAGGTGCAATTGCCGGTGTACTACGCCAGCAAGCGCCTCCTCGACGCAGAGACGAGATACCCCCAGATGGAAAAGCTCGCCCTCGCGCTGGTCGTGACGGCAAGGAAGCTACGACACTACTTCCAAGCCCACAGCATCCAGGTATTGACCAATCACCCCCTCAGACAAGTGTTGCAGAAGCCCGACGCCTCCGGTCGGCTCCTCAAGTGGTCAATAGAGCTCAGCCAGTTCGACATCGACTACAAACCGCGGACCGCGATCAAGGGTCAAGCTTTGGCCGACTTTGTGGCGGAATTTACGGGCTTACCTATCGATGCCGATGAAGAGGTCCAACCCATACGATGGAAGCTCTACGTCGATGGTAGCTCAAACGACAATGGCAGTGGCGCGGGGCTGGTGCTACATACGCCGGAAGGACACAAAGTCACCTCGGCCATCAGGTTTGAATTCCCCGCGTCCAACAACGAAGCGGAGTATGAAGCCCTGCTCTCAGGCCTTCGGTTGGCGGAGCATCTGAAGGCTGAGAACCTTGACATCTTCAGTGACTCCCAACTCATTGTGAATCAGGTAAAAGGCCTGTACCAGACCAGGGATGAAAAGATGGCTGCATATCTGAAGAAAGTTAAGGAAGCTCTGGGAAAGTTCGCTACTTTCGATATACAGCAGGTGCCCAGAGCAGAAAATAGCAACGCCGATGCGCTCGCCAGGCTAGCGACGTCGAGGGATGCTGACCTTTTGCACCTTGTGCCACTGGAGGTGCTGAAAGTCCCGTCCACGGAGAAACGGCCGGAAGTCGCACCAGTGGAACTCCAACCTGGCTGGATGGATCCAATCATCAGATACCTGCTTGACGGGGAGCTCCCTGAAGACAGGCATGAGGCCAAAAAGATGAAGTACCAGGCGACGAGATACACGATGCACGACAACCTCCTCTACCGCCGGGGGTTTTCGACGCCTTTGCTCAGGTGCCTCGGCGCAGAAGAGGCGGAGAGGGTCCTATCAGAGGTACACGACGGGGTCTGCAGAAACCACGCGGGCGGACAGTCCTTAGCCCACAAAATATTGCGGCAAGGGTACTACTGGCCCAGCCTTAGAAAAGACGCAGCGGAATACGCAAAGAAATGTGAGAGCTGCCAGAGGTATGCCCCCGTCCCTCGACTACACTCAGAGGACCTCATGTCCATAGTATCCCCCTGGCCGTTCGCTAAGTGGGGGATTGACCTCATTGGCCCACTGCACAAGACCCCAGGGGGGTACAAGTTCGCAATCGTCGCAGTCGACTACTTTACGAAGTGGGTCGAGGCCGAGCCACTAACGGCCATCTCGGAGGCGAAGTGCACAAACTTCATATGGAACAACATCGTGTGCCGGTTCGGGGTCCCGCACTCTCTCGTGTCCGACAACGGGAAGCAGTTTGACAACGACAACACCAATCAGTTTTGTGAGCTTCTCGGGATCCGTAAGAATTTCTCCTCGGTCGTCTACCCCCAGTCCAACGGGCAGGTCGAGGCTGTAAATAAAATTATTAAGGTCACCCTTAAAAGGCGCCTCGACACCTACAAAGGAAAATGGGCCGATGAGTTGCCAAAGGTGTTATGGGCCTACCGGACAACTAGCAGATCCACTACGGGGGAAACCCCATTTTCAATGGCCTACGGGTTCGAAGCGGTCCTGCCGGTCGAGGTGTCTATTCCGACGGACCGGATAACCCGGTACGAAGAGGACAGGAACTCCGAGCTGATGAACTTGGAGCTCGACCTCTTGGAAGAGCGGCGCACAGACGCACAACTAAGGCTCGCTGCATACCAAGCAAGGACCGCCAGGTATTACAACAAGCGGGTCAGGCCGAAGCACTTCAGAGTGGGAGATCTGGTTATGCGAGTCGTAACCCCTAACACAAAACCTAAGAACTCCGGGGCTCTGGGCCCTACTTGGGAGGGACCCTACAAAATAATGGAAGTCGTGGCGAACGGGTCATACCGGCTGGCAGAGCTCGACGGCCGAAGCATCAAGCATACTTGGAATGCCGACCAGTTGAAGGCCTACTACCAATAACTGCGACGGGCACTGGGTCAGTGAACCAAAGTCCCCTTACTTGTATTCGCTCATTTACTCGTTTTTTCAGAATAGAATACCAGGCTTGTAATCGATTCACGAATAAATAAAAGATGGTATTTCGACTGATACTTTCTACTTTATAAACAAACTTTTGTTGTCGATACGTCGACCATAAAACTACAAAGTCGACGCTCTACTATCTACTACGATGCGCCAGCGTCAACTCCAAGGACTCCACCCTGGCGAGGGGGTGTTAAGGCAGTCGAGCCGACACTTGGGAAAACTACGACGCGCAATAATTGAGAAGGTAGTCGAGCCTACACTTGAAGGATTTCCACACAACACGATATAAGGAATAACGCAGGTGCATAATATAAAGAAAAATAAATAAGGTCTCGACCTTATGGTCGTTACAAAGCACTGAATGAAATATTGTCTGGGCCTTACGACCCTACAAAAAAAAACAAACAACAAATAAAAACAGAAATACAAGATCGCCGTCACTCGGCGCCTCCATTCCCGCCTTCTCCGCTCCCGGTGAACTCCTCCGGTGCCACCTCGACGCCAACCGCTCCCTGTTCGGTCTGGACTTCCTCCGATTCCGCCTCAGCGCCGCCTGCTCCCTGCTCGGCATCCCCCTGCGGATTGCCCTCGTCGCCATCCACCTGGTAGGGCTCGACCACTTCGACGTCCTCGCTGTCGGAATCGTCGAGGAAGGAGAGGTCAACGTCCGGACGCTTCCTCCGGAAGCGGTCGAGGATCTGCTCACCAGCGGATTTCATAAGGGTCAGCTGGAGCTCCTCAAACTCAGCAGAGTCTTGGTAGGCGTCGAGCCTCTGGGTCACCAGCTCCTCGAACGCCTCGGACGACTTGAACTGCTCCACGCGTCCCTCGACGATCCGCTCGAGCTCCGGAGACGCCTTGAAGAACTCCAGCCGACCGTCGACCAGGCGGCCAAAGTCCGGAGACTTCACGAACTCCCGGATCGCCCGTGAAGCCACCTCCTCCTCTCGCTTCCGGCACTCGGCAGACGAGAGATACTCCTCGATGGCCTTGGAGCGCCCATCTTGGGCGCCCTCCTTGTAGCTAGAGGCCTTCTCGGTCGAGAGGCTCTCACCAAGGGATAGCACTTTGGCCTTCTCGATGGCAAGGCTCGTAGAGAGCTCATCTCGGGCAGACCTGAGCGCCAGAAGCTCCTGCTCGACGTCTTTAGAGGCAGTTTGCCTCTGCATCCACTCCTCCAGCTCGACGTAGTTCTGGAGGGCCACCTCAAGAGCCTACAGACAAAGTGAAAGAAGGGACTTGTTTAAGTTTATGGGGATAAAACGTCAAAGATGGAAACGAGAATCGGAGAGCAGTAGAGAACGTACCGAGATCTGGCGCGTCACGGTGAGACGCTGGCGGTCGAGGATGCTCCTCTTCGCAAAAGTATTCCAGGAGTCCTCGTGGAAGTGGGAGTAGATGGCCTGGATTGGCAGGCTGAACCGTGGAGGCAGACGCAGAGCGTTGTGAAGGTAGCGGGGGATGACGTCTGTGACGAGGAATTCGGGGTCGTCGATCTTCGACCCCGGCAGCACCACCGGCCCCGAAAGGGCAGGGGCATCCTCGACGCCCTTCCCCTTCTCTTGGCGCCGAGCAGGCTGGGAGGAGGACCCCTCAACCCTCGCAGTCGCGCCCGATTCCTCGACGCCGGGCCTCCTAGCCGGGGGGTCGATCACAAGCACCCCCCGAGGGAGTGAATCGGTAGCCCGAGGGGCGGGGGCGACCGGAGCGCGAGGTGCCACCGGCGTCTCCGGCGCCACTTCTCTCTCCTTCCTCTTCCTTGGCCTAGCAGGAAGATTGTACTTCATTTCGGAAGGGACGCCTACACAGGAAAAAAGATGTCAGCTCGTGTTCTCCCCGACTACGCCCTTATACCACGGTAAAGGGATTACTTAAAGAAAAGATAACTCACCGCTTAAGAGGTCCGCGGGAGGCTCGGCGGGTACGCTAGGGGTCTCGAGGAGTACGAACAGACCGTACTTTCCCCGGTTCTTGGAAGTATTGAGAACCGACGCCCGACGCTCGTCTTCGGGCAGGCCTCGAATACGCTCGACGCGGGCCAAAGCAGCGGAATCAAGGCGCGGTCGAGGAACTGATCTACCTGCGAAAAATAAGCAACATGTCAGGAAGCTCGATGAGAAGGTTAAGCCCCATCGCGACGAGAATTAGGAGACGAAGAGCCCACAGTATTTGCGGAAGGCTGATTGCGCCTCCAGCGGATAGTTGCCGTCGAGCGGGTGGGAATTGAAGTCGCCCCCCAGAAAGAAAAATTGGGGTTTCCACCCGTGGGCACTCGTGGTCTTCTCGACCACCAGGGGAGGAACTGGAGGTTTGGACTTTGTGGAAGCCAGATAGAAGAATCCCCTCTGGTCGGGAGAGGCCTTCAGGGAGTAACAGTAGAGGAACTCGTCGACGGTTAGGTCGGCTCGGAGAAACTTCCTCCACAAAATAATCATCGAGTTTATTGTCACCCAACAATTGGGTGACAGTTGAGCCGGGGAAATTCCGTGGACGGCGCAGAGGGCCTTCACGAAGGGATGGAACAGAATGGTCTCCCCAAAGGTAAGGGCTCGGGTGTAAACGGTCATATGGCCCGCCGGGGGGCGGTGAGCACGGTCGTTGGGAGTCGGGACGATCAGGTAGAAGTGCAGGGGGTCAATCCCGGCGTCGTTGAAGGCCTTCAGCGCAGCTCGGGGCCTTAGCTTGGATGGGTTGACATCCGTGGCAAGTCCCGAGAGGCCGCTGGTTGACGCGACCTCACACTCCTGATCTTCTGATTGGCCGGCCTGACCTCCCGCTCCCTCGTCCTCAAGGAGGATCAGCTCGTCTGACTGCGAGCCTGAGGTCGAGCCTTCGGGAAACTCCTCGACCTCACGAAGGAGAGAGTCCGCGCTTTCCACCGAGGGTGAGCTCGGCGTCGCCATCTCGGCCGGGTCATCCCTCACCCGAGATGTGGAGACCCCTCGACCCCTAGCTGGTTTGGAAGACATTTCTTCTGGAAACAAATGAAGGGAAAGGTTAGTTCCTAATGGTCGAGAGGTCCAGGTGCCGCGCACAAAGGCGCGGGGAACATGTCCGGGGGCTGGAACTTGGGAAACCAAGCCCAGCACAGGGTTATGATAGCAAATGCCCAGCCGGTGGCCCCCGGCGGCTTCAGCCAAAGGTACACCGCCGGCCGCGGCGGGTGAGGGCGTTTCTCCCCTCCCCCGTTCCGCTTTCCGCACGAAACTACACCAGAGCAATGGCAGAGAGAGGAGAGAATGGGAACTTACCGGTCACCGGAAGACGGAAGCCTGGAAATGGAATGAGAAGTGAGCCCGCGGAAGCAAGACGGCTGGTGAAAATTCGGCGGAGTAACGGTACTTGAGCAATCGTGCCGAGTTAACACCCTCTCGGGGGTTTAAATAGGCGCCCAGGAACCCCTAAATCTCAGCCGTAGAAGGTCATAAGTCTCCATCCAACGGTGGGAATGGTGGGACGCGATCTAACGGTCAGGGGCAAGGCAACCCAAAGGACACTCCATCGGACGGTCGCGACTCATCCGCTAATGCCACGTGGCGCCCGAGAGGAGGGAGCGTGACAGTCGACACAATCGACGCGACGTACCCACTGCCCGAGAAACCAACCGCAATGATCGCTGTACTGATGAGCCGCCGTCACTGCTCCCAACAGAAAGCTGCCACGTGGCGTCCTCGACGCTGAGTAGCCAGTGAAGCCGCGCTGCGACATCCCAGTCTAGGGGGTAATTGTTACACCACAGTCCGTGGGTCGACCGTTTCCTTTGAATATGAGTCGACCACTCCCTCGGATGACGCGCGCCGAGGACTCCCCTTTGCAACCTGTCTTCGGCATCGAGGGTAAGGCCGTGTAATGGTGTCCTTGACGCCGAGAGTCATCATGCGACAGTTAACGTCGAAGAAACTGTCTCGACCTCCTTTAACCAAGATATCGAGGAAGATTGCAAGTGGGCCTGCCAGCAGTCATGTCAACTCGAGGAGGGAAGTGTTGATCCGACAGCGGGCGCAGAAGTCAGGAAATCAGACGGCAGACAGAGGATCAGCCGCCTGACTTTCGGAACTTTCATCATTAGAACTCACCTACCCTCCCGCGGATCGAGGACAGAAGCTGGCTTCCATCTTGGGAACCGGGAATGTGTAGAGTACGTGAGAGGGCCTATAAATAGAGCGAGGAAAGACCGAGAAAGGGGTTAGAGATTTATGCATGAAAGAGGCAACATTTGTATTCACCTCAACGAACATAGTGCATGCACAAGTGGATTAGGCATAAAATTATTGCCGAACCACTATAAAAATCATTGTTTCTTCTGTATTGTTTTTTTGGTTCATTTGATTATCCCGGGTTTAGCATAATCGCGAGTGATTAAGAGAGATCAAAACGAGTTGTCGGAAAAACACCGTCAACCTTTCCTTTGGTAAGACTTGCTTCTAAATCCATATCATGGAGATCTGTGATAAAATATTCAGTAATGGCTTCAGAAAATGTGTCACTACTAAAAAAAAAATTCCTAAAAGCAGGAATTCCCAGAAAAATAACTGTCACATACATACAGAGTGTTTGAATTGCAGCATATATGGATGATGGCAGTCAGAAAATAAGGAAGCACCATGGAGATCCACAGGCAGTCAGTCTGCAGAGCAAGACTCAACTACGGGCAAATATTTAAGGTGGGTGGCAGCTAGGTATAAAAGAGAGGGAGGGAGATGTTCTCAGAAAATTAAGAAGCGTTGGGGCTTGATCTCTAGGCTAAAACATCTAATAAGCCATTAGAACTTACTCCACAAATTGGATAAAGAATAAAGATACGATGAGCCATTAGCAAACTTCATAAAGATAAAGACCACATACTAAAAACTTCTCAACAGTCAGCAAATGTCAACGCAAAACAGACAAAAGTAGGTTAAGGGACGAGGAACAGAAACAAAAGAAAACTTAATTACACCTTCTCTTGCAACCCCATTTTCTGAAATGCTTTTAGTCTCCTCTAAAGCATCTGTGATAGCATCCTCCCCTGGCTTAATAACATCAAACAGGCTAAACCGAGGATGATCAATTGAGGCATAACTTACAAGGGCTCTCATATGTTTAGAAGCATCAAAATCTTGTAATCTTGCAGCAATAATAGAGGCACGGCGTTTCTTTACACTTCCACTATTTTGCAGCACTGTTTCATCTTCATTTACTTTGCATGTGATCTCAGTCGGATTAGCCTCCTCTTCTTCTAAATGGGTACTTTTCAGATGCCATACATAAGTTACACCTGACTTTGAGACTGCCAAGACAACCGCACCAGGTTCTCCATAGCACCCATCCTTACATTGAAAACTTAATGGGGCATGTTTCATTGAAAGAATGGGACCATAACTCACGGTGCCCGCATTCTTATCCAACCACCACACTTGTAGATGTTTATCCCCAGGACCTGGTGTAACCAGGGTATTGGCATCATCAGAGGTCGAAGCATACTGAACATGACCCTTTTAAAATTAATGTTTAACTATTATTGGTTCGAAGATGAAGAAACTATGCATCACTAGATTTATTCTAGGTATTAGGTAACTCACCAACTCATTAGATAGCTTTAAGATCTCTCTGCCATTTTCCAAGCTCAAAACCCGTACTCTACCACCATCAGCTACAGCTAAAAATCTCTCCTCTGTGGCACACCAGTGGGATGACATTAAGTCCTGCAAGAAGAGGAGTGCTTCGGATAACAAACACAAAATCCAAATGCATTGATTACTAACCACATGAAAAGGCTACAGTAGAAATCAGCTTTTTTGAAACTCTGAACTCCACCATAAGGGCTCCAGTTGCTGAGTTCACGACAAAAGCCATTCCATTAGTTCCAACCAAATGCAGACTATGACCTCTACTTGCAAAAGAGAGACCAGCAACTCCACTGTAAAAAAAGAAAATAGACAAGGGAAAAAGAAAAAAGAAAAAAAAAAAGGAAACATCATCCACATGAATGTATACTACTGGGTTGCGTCATCCTACATGAAAATGATGCAAAAAAACGCAGATTGACATGGACCGAATGAGAATGTACCTTTATTATTTGATAAGCATGTAGTTCTCAGAACATACGCATTTAATGTTGTAAACTTAAGCCTAATAGCTAGCTAGTCAATAGAAACTCAAAGAAAAAATGCTAGAAACACAAAAGAAAACATATGTTGTACAGATTCAAGAACTCTAGCAATAATTAGTTAGTTGGATATCTCTGCACTAGAAAGCCTATAAAGCTGTTGGCAAGACCGCGTACACCGTTCTCAAGGGGAAAGCCATCTTCGGTTCTCGATCCTCGTGAGGATATGTGGGTTTTCATGATGACTTTTCCTAGAAATACGGCTGATCCTTTCCTGACTTCTGCAGTAGCAGTCAGATCAATACTTCCCTCCTCGGGTTGACATGACTTCTGATAAAAAGGACCGACATTGTTACCTCAGCGCAGCTGTCTCAGCACGTAGAGCCCTTGCCCGGCGCCTCTCCTCTTGCGCGGTCCCTTGACGTATAGGGCACGTTTGCTATGCCTTTCCCCCAATGCTAATAGCCGGTCCTCCGCGGGGAGTCCTCGAGGTCGATCGTTAGAAGGAGTGGTCGATGTCTCGACCATGGTGTAACAATTACCCCTAGACTGGAATGTCATTGTGTGACTTTCCTGGCTGTACAGCGTCGAGGATGCCGCGTGGAAAGGGGCCTTTCTGCGGTTTAGGACTGCTGCTCGCGAGTACTGTGATCATTACGGCTGGTTTCTCGGGCAGTGGAGCAGTCACGTCGATTGTACCAACCGTCACGTTCTCATTTTCCTAACGCCACGTGGAACGGGGAGATGAATCCTCGTCGTTGGATCAAGTTCCTTCTGGTTGCTTTCTCCCCAGCCGTCCGATCACGCCTTCTCGGATCCACCGTTGGATGGGACCGATTCAAATTCTACGGTTGAGATCTGGAGGCCTTTGGACTCCTCGAAGACCTCTTGTCTTATCTTCTTGTGGGTATATATACCCCCTTATCTTGGCATTTCCACTTATCGAGCATTCAAGACGTCATTACTCTACCGGATTTTCCCCAGAGCCTTCTCCTCCGCGCATCTCCCGCGTTTGAACCGTCCACCGCTCTCAGACCCGAGCATCCTCCAACTTCGATAAGTCTCCATTTCTTCCGTTTTTCCCCATGGGTCCGGTCGCCTCGCCTGCGACCCTTGCGTCAAAATGTGTTACAGAAAAAGGGAAAACACACTTTTTGCCTGATGCCGTCGGCCTTACACCGACGGCAGGGCTTGTACTGTCTGACCTTCCGAGCGCCGTTGAGGCCGTTGGACTTGGCTCTGAGCCTCAGCGGCTTGCGGTGTTTCCTGTTTTATAGATTGCCTTGTGCTTTGGACCTCTCGACCACTAGGAGCTGACCCCTTTTTGCCTTTTTCCTTTTTAGAAATGTCATCGAAGCAGGTTAGAGGTCGAGAGGATTCTGAGCATAAGGTCAGAGAAGACCCGAGGATGTCGCCACTTCGAGCACGTCTCTGGGTGGAAGTGGGGATTCCCTACTACGTCAAGTCGAGGAATACGCTGACGTGTCGGTTTCGTCATCCCAAAAAGACGCACTCGTTCTTCTCAACGACGAGGGTGTCGACCCGCAGGTCGGTTTCCCCGAGCGTCGAGGGTATGGAGCTGCGCCTACGAATACCCTTTCGGGGCTGGCCACAGACCTCGACCCATCTAAGATCCGGCCCCACGCCGCTAGAAAGACGTTCATAGACGCCGGGATTGACCCCCTCCACTTCTATCTGATCATCCCAACTCCCCACGACAGGGCGCACAACCCTCCTCGCGGTCACATGACCGTGTATACCCGGGCGCTTACCTTTGTGCTTACCTTACCCTTCCACCCGTTTGTGAAGGCTCTATGCGGCCTTCACCGAATCTCGCCTGCGCAGTTGTCACCCAACTGTTGGGTGACAATAAACTCCATGATAATACTTTGGAGGAAAATTTTAAGCCTCGACCTCAGCATCGAGGAATTTTTGCACTGCTACTCTCTTCGGGCTTCTCAACGGCAGAAGGGATTCTTCTACATTGCCTCCCATGCACAGTCCAAACCTCCGATCCCGCCTGTGATCATTAGGAAGACCACTAGCGCTCACGGGTGGAAACCCCAGCTTTTCTTCTTGGGGGGCAATTTCAATTCACACCCCCTCAACAGCGAGCGACCAACGGGGACACAGCAAATACTGTAGGTTTTTCCCTTTTTCCTTTCTCAGGTTTCTGTGTGGCCGTCGAGCCTCTTGACGTTGTTTAACACTCGCAGGTGAAGAAGTCGACCGTCCGACGCTCCCAGCGTCCGCGCTTACTCGCATCGAGAAGATATTATCGCTCTCCCCCGACCGCCGGCGTGCCTCTGTTCTCAACACCAGGGAGAACCAATGGCTGTACGGCCTCCTTGTCGATCTGTCCCCTCCACGTCAGCCCGTCGTCCCTCCAGCGGACCTCCTCAGCGGTGAGTTGTTTGTTTTTTTTTATTGTTATTCTTTTTTATGAGGTCCGGGGGGTGCAGTCGAGGTGTTCCTAGATTGACGTTATTTTCTGCACAGTCGTGCCTTCCGAGATGAAGTTCAGCCTTCCCAACAAGCCGAGGAAGAACAAGACCTCAACCGCGATGAGTGGGTCGTCGAAGAAACCCGCAGTCGAGCCCGTTCCCCCGCCCGGCTTTGCTGCGACCCCAAGGAAAGGGGTGTTCACAATTGAAGCCCCCTCCAAGAGGCAAAGAGTGAACGAACCGCAAGTTTTGGCCGCGGTCGAGGGTTCCTTTGGGCAGGGTCAACGCCTGGAAAAAGACAAAGGCGCCAATGTTGCAGCCAACTTGGCGGTGCCGCCGCCTCCCCCTACACAAGTCCTACTGCCGGGGTCAAAGGTCGACGACCCCGAGTACATCGTGCGCGACGTCGCTGACTTGGACTTCACTCATGGTCTGCGCCTACCTCCACGCTTTAGCCTTCCTCTACAGGCCATATATACCCTTTTTCAAGAGGAGACGTGGAACGCCTACGCCAAGGAAAGCATCCTGAACCGGCAGTGCCTAACCGTGAAGCGTCAGATCTCGATAAGCCTCAGCCTCATGTCATCATTTTTCATCTGCTTATCCCTATCCGAATCTCCATTCTGACCGTATTTCTTTCTTGTGGAATTCAGACCCTTGAGCTCGCTCTCCAGAACTACGTAGATCTGGAGACCCATTTCAAGGGGGAGAGGGCATCCGCGGCTGCCGAGAGGGAGATTACCGCCCTCCGCGCGATCCGCGATGAGCTCTCGACCGACCTGGAGGTCGAGAAGGCAAAGTTGCAGACCCTTGCAGACATCATCTCGAACGAGAACTCCAGCAACTTACAGGAGGGCTTCAGGGAGGGGTGCTCTAAGGGGGTCCGGCATTCAAGCAGCGGCAGAGGGAGGCAGCCGCAAAGGCCATATCAGAGTTCCTGGCATCGGAGGATTTCCACCGCGTGACCGACACCCGAGTGGAGGCCTTCAAGGCGTCCCAGGAGCTCAAGGAGTTGGTCGAGGGCCAGGTGGAACAATTCAAATCCTCGGCGGCCTTCGAAGAGCTCGTCAGCTAGAGGCTTGAAGCCTACCAGGCTTCGGCCGAGTTTGAAGAGCTTCAACTTACCTTGATGCAGTCCACGGGGGAGCAGATCCTCGACCGCTTCCGCAAGAAGCGTCCAGACGTCGACTTATCCTTCTTGGATGAGTCCAATAGCGAGGGCGTCGAGGTAATTGAGCCGGTACAGGGGGCTGATGACGCCGAGGGGGTGCAGACTGATGCCGACCAGGCTACGGGGGGCGACGGCAAGCATTGAGGAGATTCTGCCTTGCGATCTACTGTTTCCATTAGTGTTTTGTTTTGTTTGTTCTCTTTTTTTTTTGGGCCATGGGGCCCAGACAATATTTGATAATTTGTAACGACCATAAGGTCGAGACTAATTTTTATCTTTTATATATGCTTTTCATATAATATTCATGCTTTAATATTCACTGCTTGTGTAGATGTTGCGCATGTGTACCTTTTTTATTTTTGCTGGGAATTTTTTCAAGTGTAGGCTCAACTGCCTTAATACCCCCTCGCCATAGTTGAGTTAGTTGCTCAAGCATGGTTGGGCTAGAGCCTTGCCGTCTTTGCAAGTTCGTGGGGGGCTCTTATTGTCCCCTTGCCAAGAACAAGGCTTCGTACTCATTTTTGGCATGTCGTCGTCGACGTATCGACGACTTTAGTCGACGTATCGACAATTTTTGGTCGACATATCGACAATTTTTAGAAGACAGCCATACCCGTAAAGAAGTAAAAATTAGCCGACGTATCGACGTATATTTATTCTTGTATAGGTTATAAGTTGGCTTTTCATCCTGCCAGAATGGGAAAATGAAAGAATACAATACTGGTCTATTAGGTCGATGCTTCTCGTGGTCACTGGTAGTAGACCTTCAGCTGGTCGGCATTCCATGTATGCTTGATGTTTCGATCGTCGAGCTCTGCCAGCCGATATGACCCATTTGCGACAGCTTCTTTTATTCTGTAGGGCCCTTCCCAGGTAGGACCCAAGGCTCCGGAGTTCTTTGGTTTTGTGTTGGGGGTTACAACCCACAAAACTAGGTCTCCGACCCCGAAGCGCTTCGTTTTGACCTTCTTATTATAGTACCTGGCCGTCCTCGCCTGGTATGCGGTGAGCCTTAGCTGTGCGTCCGTACCCCGTTCTTCCAGGAGGTCGAGCTCTAAGTTCATCAGCTCGGCGTTCCTATTCTCCTCTTATTGGGTTACCCAGTCGGTCGGAATAGACACCTCAACTGGCAAGACCGCTTCGAACCCGTAGGCCATTGAAAATGGGGTTTCCCCCGTCGTAGTTCTACTGGTTGTTCGGTAGGCCCATAGCACTTTCGGGAACTCTCGGCCCATTTCCCTTTGTAGGCATCGAGGTGTCGTTTGAGGGTCACCTTGATTATCTTGTTAACAGCCTCAACCTGCCCGTTAGACTGGGGTAGACGACCGAGGAGAAATTCTTGTGGATCCCCAGAAGTTCGCGAAACTGGTTGGTGTTGTCGTTATTGAACTGCTTCCCGTTGTCAGACACAAGAGAGTGCAGGACACCAAACTTGCACACGATGTTGTTCCATATGAAATTCGTGCATTTTGCCTCCGAGATGGTCGTCAATGGCTCGGCTTCGACCCACTTCGTGAAGTATCGACGGCGACTATTGCGAACTTGTACCCCCCTAGAGTTTTGTGCAGAGGGTCAATGAGGTCGATCCCCCACTTAGCGAAAGGCCAGGGGGATAGTATGGACGTTAAGTCCTCTGAGTGTAGTCATGGGATAGGGGCATACCTCTGGCAGCTTTCGCATCTTTTCGCGTACTCTGCCGCATCTTTTTTTAGGCTGGGCCAGTAGTACCCTTGCCGTAATATTTTGTAGGCTAGGGACTGTCCTCCCGCGTTGTTCCTGCAGACCCCATCATGCACCTCTGATAGGACCCTCTTTGCCTCCTTTGCGCCGAGGCACCTGAGCAAAGGCGTCGAGTACCCCCTGTGGTAGAGGAGGTTGTCGTGCATCGTGTATCTTGCCGCTTGGTACTTCATCTTTTTGGCTTGTTGTCTGTCCTCAGGAAGTTCACTATTGACCAAGTACCTGATGATTGGATCTATCCAGCTAGGTTGGAGATCCACTGGTGCGACCTCGGGTCGCTTCTCTGTGGATGGGGTTTTCAAGACCTCTAGGGGCACCAGGTTCAAAAGATCGGCGTCCCTCAACATCGCCAGTCTGGCGAGTGCATCGGCGTTGTTATTTTTTGTCCTTAGTACCTGTTGTATGACATAAGTGGTGAACTTTCCCAGGACTTCCTTAACCTTCTTCAGATACGCCGCCATCTTCTCATCCCTGGTCTGATACTGGCCCTTTACTTGATTCACAATGAGTTGTGAATCACTGAAGATGTCGAAGTTTTCAACTTTTAAGTGCTCCGCCAATCAGAGCCCGGCTTGCAGTGCCTCGTACTCTGCTTCGTTGTTGGACGCGGAGAACTCGAACTTGATGGTTGAGGTGACCTTGTGTCCTTCCAGTGTGTGTAACACCAGTCTCGCGCCACTGCCGTTATCGTTGGAGCTGTCGTCGATGTAGAGCTTCCATCGTAGTGGTTTCACATCTCCCTCAACCTCGGCTGGCAATCCCGTGAACTCCGCCACGAAGTCGGCTAAGGCTTGGCCTTTCATAGTGGTCCGTGGTTTGTAGCTGATGTCAAACTAGCTGAGCTCTATTGACCATTTAAGGAGTCGACCAGAGGCGTCGGGCTTTTGTAGCACCTGCTGAAGGGATGATTGGTCAAGACCTGAATGCTATGGGCCTGGAAGTAGTGTCGTAACTTCCTCGCTGTCACAACTAGCGCGAGGGCAAGCTTTTCCATCTGGGGATACCTCGTCTCTTCGTCGAGGAGGCACTTGCTGGTGTAATACACCGGCAGTTGCACCATCTTCTCTTCGCGGATTAAAATTGAACTAACGGCTTGCTCCGAGACCGCCAGGTAAAGGCTCAGCACCTCCTTGGTCACAGGTTTGGACAACATAAGGGGTTTCCCGAGGTGTTTCTTCAGTTGCAGGAACGCCTGTTCGCATTCTTTCGTCCATAGAAACGATTTGCTTCCCCTCAAGGTGTCGAAGAATGGTACGCACTTATCCGTGGATTTGGAGATAAACTTATTCAGTGCGGCCACACAGCCTGTCAACTTCTGGACTTTCTTAGGCTTCCTTGGCGATGTCATGTCGAGGAAGGCCTGAATCTTTTGCGGATTGGCCTCGATTCCTCGACTGCTCACCATGAAACCTAAGAACTTCCCTGAAGCGACGCCGAAGGCACACTTCTGAGGGTTTAGCTTCATGTTGTACGTTCTGAGAACATCGAACATTCTCCCCAAGTCCTCCTCATGTTCTTCAGTCTTCCTGCTCTTTACCAGCATGTCGTCAACGTGGACCTCCATAACCTTTCCTATCAGCCCCGCGAACATCTTGTTGACGAGGCATTGGTAGGTCGCTCCAGCGTTCTTAAGGCCGAAGGGCATCATTCTGTAACAGTAGAGCCCTCTATCGGTGACAAATGACGTGTGCTCTTCATCGCGGTTAAGCATTGGTATCTAGTTGTACCCAGAGTATGTGTCCATGAAGCTCAGCAGCTCGTGTCCTGCCGTGGCGTCGACCATCTGGTCAATTCAGGGTAGTGGGAAGCTGTCCTTAGGACACACTTTGTTCAAGTCGCTGAAGTCGACACACGCTCGCCACTCCCTATTTGGCTTTCTTACCAGGACAGGATTTGACACCCATTCGGGGTACAAGACTTCTCGGATGAAGTTGTTCCTCATGAGCTTGTCTACTTCTTCCCGCAGGGCTTCGGATCTCTCAGCGTTCATTGGTCGACGCTTCTGTCTCTTCAGCGGAAACTTGTCGTCGATGTTCAGCCAGTGACACATGACGTCGTGGCTTATCCCTTCCATGTCCTCGTGGGTCCAGGCAAACAAGTCAAGGCTTCCCCTAAGAAACTCAACCAGTCTCTTCTGATTGTGTGCCCCCAACTCCGAGCCTACCCTTAGCGTTCTCCTTGAGTCCCTTTCGTCGATGGGGACGTCAATCAGTTCCTCAACTGATCCTGCTCCGGGCTCTTCTCCGGAAAACCTTGGATCCAAGTCGAGCCTTTCTACCCTGGTCTCGACCATGTGCAGTTGGCTCCGTACCTACGTCGGCTCGGCATAGTGGCAGACGGTTTTTAAGTATGTGAGCCTTGACTCATACTGCTTCCCCCTGGCTTTGCCGATCCCACTCAGCGTAGGGAACTTCATTACCTGGTGGTAGATGGATGTCACCGCCTGCAGGGCCCTCAACATCGGGCATCCTATGGCCGCGTTGTACTGGTCGCCTCCCTTCACCACTAGAAATTTTGACATTACAGTCGAGGTGTGTGGTCGGTCCCCAATAGTCATAAGTAGCTCGATGGCCCCTTCTGGGACGACGCTATCCCCCGTAAAACCATACAAGGGTTGGGCGCTGTTCTGGAGCCTCGAGCGGGGAATCCTTATCTTGTTGAGGCAGTCCGCGTACAAGATGTCCACGGAACTGCCGTTGTCGACCAAGATACGGCAAACCGTATGGTTGCTGATCATGGCCTCGACAACCAGGGCATCGTTATGGGGAAAATGTACACCCCTTGTGTCGACCTCAGAGAAGGTGATCTCGGCGTCCTCGTACCGAGCGGCCTTGGCCTCTCGTCCAAAGACGTTCATGATCCTCTAGTTGAACTTCTCATTTCCTTCTTGAGCGTACTCCTTTTGTACACGTCGAGAGGTACTGCCGAGGTAAGGTCCCCCGAAGATCGTCCTTATGACGCCAAATGGTTCAGGCGGGTTATCACAGTTATCATGCCTATGCTCGTCCCGTCGATCGTCGTTGCACCTGCTGTTGTTCCGGCGGTCGGCCTGATATTTATCGAGCCTCCCTTCCCTTATCAGCCTCTCGACCTCATCCCTTAGGTAGTAGCACTCGGCCGTGGTATGACCACTCTCGCCGTGGAAACGGCAGTATTTGTTCTGGTTTCTCCGTTCCGGGTCAGACTTGAGGGGTGGAGGTCGAAGCAGGACCTGGAGATGGCTAATCTCATGGTAGACGACCTCGATCCCTATAGTCAGGGGTGTGTAGGCGTCATACCGTTGCGGCTTGGGCCGCTTGGTTTCCCCCTGGCTCGTCGAGGCGTTGCCGCCTCTGTTGCTCGGAGCCGGGTTGTGCCTTGGCTCGGCTTGCACCTGAGGAGGACCTTGGCGCTTCTTGCCGTTGTTCTGACTGCTAGCTTGTCCGACCAACTCCTTGGCAGGGGCTACCACTTTTCTCTTTAAGGCCTTATTGGCCTCCTTAGCATTTATGAACCCCTGCGCCCTTGTCAAGAATTCTTGATAAGTGTGGGGCGGCCTCCGGTCGAGGTCTGTACTGTAGGGGATGTCCTTCTTCATGCTGGACAGCGCCCCCATCAGGGCCACTTCATCGGAGATTCCCTCAGTGGCGGCGACCTGTTCTCCGAAACGAGCTATCCAGTCCTTCAGGGACTCGTTAGGTCCCTGATATACCCTCGACAGGTTCTGCTTTGGTGGGATGTACTTCTTCACACCTATGAACTGAGTCAAAAAGGCGTTCTTCAGGTCATCCCAGCTAATGATGGAGTTTGGTTTGAGGGACCTAAACCATCTCCTCGTAGAATCGGAGAGGTGATTCCTAAATGCCCGGCACATCACCTCCTCGGGGTATCCATGCAGGACCATGTGTCCTGTGTACACCTCGAGGTGGTCGTCCGGGTCACTCCTCCCGTCGTATAGCGGAATGGGGGACGACTTGTACTTGTCAGGAAATGGGACCCGAATGATATTTTTCGTGAACGGGTGGTCATGAGACGTATACATCTTGGCATCGACATTAACTGTCTCGGCCACCTTTCCCACAACCTGTTCAAAGTTGTTCAGTCGACTCCCCATCTGCTTCTCCAGCCTGGCCATCTTCTCGGCCAGAGCCTTATTTTCTATTGCGAGCTCGTCGTCAGCTGCAAGGCCTTCCCGCGACGGGCGTCGAGCCTTGCCCTTAGGTCTCCACCGTGCACTGACGTGGATTCCACAGGGACGAGGTTCTTCTTATGCGCATCTTGCGGCGGTCGAGGAGGCGCACCTCTGTTATCTACACGAGGCGCTGCAGCCCTCTCCGGTGCTCTCCTACGTGTCGCGCATTGCCTGCTCCCCACAGACCTATTCGACTTTGACGGGTGTGGATCATTCACTCGACTATCACCGACTTCCTTGGTGTCACCGCGTCGGTTACCAACTACTGGCTCCCAACGGCGACGTTCACTGGGTTCATCGGCGCGTCCTCGAGCAGTGGCATTGGATTTTGCCCCTATTCCTGCCTGGCCAGGGCCGTAGCCATTCTTTCCACGGCGGCGGCCAGTGTCTCGACCTGCTTTTGTAGCTGATCGATACGGTCTGGGGGATTCATGGTGGCTCGCGGGAGCGGATCCGTTGAGGTCCCCACGGCGGTGATGTTCTGGGTTGCCTGGCTTTTTGGGTCAACCGACAGCAAGCGTGTTTTGGGAGGCATGATGACAGTTTCTTCTGGTTTAAAACTTTCAAAGCTAGGTTAAATTTCTGGGCTTATGGCCCTCCTTATAGCGCCAATTGTTGACAGTGTTTTTCTGACACTCGTAATTACCTCTCTAGAAACGCTCATGGTTGCACTAACCACTGAATCAAGAAATAAGTTGTGTTTTTCTGGGAGGCATGGGACAACGATTTTATAGTGGTTCAGCAATAATTTTGTGCCTAATCCACTTGTGCATGCACTATTTTCTCAGATGTTTACAAGTTTTCTCTCTGTAATACAAATGGTGTCTAACCCTCTTTTGGGTTTTATTGGCTCTATTTATAGGCCTTTACATGCGAATACGCGTACATCGTTCCCAAAGGGGAAGCCATCTTCGGTTCTCGATCCTCGTGAGGGTAGGTGGGTTTTCATGATGACTTTTCCTGGAAATACGGCTGACCCTCCCAACCTGCCACCTGATTTCCCGACTTCTGCAGTAGTAGTCGAATCAATACTTCCCTCCTCAGGTTGGCATGACTTCTGATAAAAAGGACCGTGTAACACCTTGAAGAATTAATTAAGATTAATTAAGGTAATTGAGATTATTAGTGTGCCTAATCTTATTTAATTAATTGAGTTTAAGTAATTCCAAGGTATTTAAATTATTTACAGTAATTTATTTTAATCCAGAAGTGTGTATGGGCGCATTTCTGGACTATTATATTTTACACATGTCATTTTCTTTTATTTTTCTTTTTCTTTTCTTTGTCTTTTCCATTTTCTTTTTCTTTTCCTTTTCTCTTCCTTCCCGTGCATTCACTCTCTCTCTCTCTCTCTCTCTCACTCTCACTTTCGTGCTCTCTCTCCCTCTCTCTCTCCCATTTGTGTCTCAAATCAAAACCGGATTCGAACCTAGAGTGATTTCAAAGAGTTTTCAACGTCAAGAGAAGGATTCGAGGTAAGATTACTGAAAGAACCTCTCTTGAATCTATGTTTTTCGGATTTCAAAACTTATTTTTGGTTCAAAACGGATTTTGATGGATTTTGAGTAAAACTAGGGTAGAAATTGGAGATCTTGGGTTCTTTGTTCAATGACCAGTATTTCCCTCAGAGTTACAGGGAAGAAAAAGTTCTGGAATTCATGTCGTTGCAGTAAGGTGACATGTCTGTGAGGCAATATGAGGCTAAGTTTAATGACCTATCCCGGTTTGCGCCATCTCTGGTGGAGTCGGAACACATGAGATGTCTTAAGTTTGAGAAGGGCCTCAAGAACTCTGTGAGGAGATCCTTGGTTGCTCTAAGACTTCATAACTTCCGGGATTTGGTAGTTGCTACTACAAGAGTGGAACAGGATAACTTGGCCTATCGCCAAAGCAAAGAAGAAGAAGAGGGTCGAGTCTCTGTCTCCGGTAGACCTTCTGTTTCAGGTAGGCCACAGTGGAGTGGTAGAAGAAACCGTAACTAGGGACAGACTGTTGGAGAAATGGCAAGCGGTGGCAGTAGTTCATTCAGGAGTGATAGAAATGCTCCATACGGGCCTAGGTGTCACCATTGTGGGCAGGTGGGCCATATTAGGACCTAATCGGCCACCGGCTCAACAAGCCCAAAGTGACGCTTCCTACAGCCAAGAAGGGCCACCACAGTACATGCCACCATACCAGCTGCAACCGATGCCATACCCTCATGCGCTGACTTATGAGCCGCCTCAGTATACACAGTTCCGGCCTCAAGTGCCGAGACCGGCACAACCGCCTCCACCACAACAGTATAGGCCTCCGGCTCAGCGGCCTAATGTTGGTGACAGAGGAAAGGGAAAAGTACAGGGACAAGCTTATTCCCTGGCAGGAGGCAGCTCTGGGGGTCAGACCAGCAACGCGGTGGTTGAGGGTATAATTCTAATCTCTCATTCTTTTGCTCACGTGTTGTTTGATACAGGTACCACACACTCGTTCATATCAAGTTCTTTTGTTCGGACTTTGAAACTGAAGAGTGAGAATTTAGAAGTCCCGATGACTTTGAACTCCCCACTGGGATGTGTGGAGGTGATGAGTGTGTGTAAATCATGTGAAATCACGATTGGTGGTGAGCGATTGAAAGCAGATTTGATTATCCTTCCGATGAACCTGTTTGACGTGGTACTCGGAATGGATTGGCTGTCAAGGCATGGTGCAATTGTTGATTGCTACCGTAGGAAAGTGACCTTGGTGACGGATTTCGGAACAGTAATTTCTTACCAGGCAAAAATGAACCCAGTACTTGGGGAACGACTATTGAAGTACAGCGTTGGAGGGCGGAAAAACTTAGCCTGTTTCTCCTCCCTTCTTGCCCTAGAAGGTAAATCTGAAGTAATCAGAGAAAGTGTGGGAATCCCTATAGTGGATGAGTTTACAAATGTATTTCCTGATGAGCTACCTGGTTTACCGCAAGATCGGGAGATTGAATTCTGTATTGATTTGGTTCTGGGAACGGCACCTATCTCCATTCCTCCATACCGAATGGCTCCGACAAAAATGAAGGAATTAAGAACGTAGCTTGAAGAGCTGGCAGAAAAGGGGTATATTCAGAATAGTACTTCCCCTTGGGGTGCACCAGTGCTATTTGTGAAGAAACACGACGGGTCTCTTCGGTTGTGTATTGATTACCGTCAATTGAATAGGGTGACTGTGAAGAACAAGTACCCACTACCAAGGATCGATGAATTGTTCGATCAGTTGGGTGGAACACAGTTCTACTCTAAGACTGACTTGAGATCTGGGTACCATCAGCTGAAAATCAAGGAGGAAGACATTCTGAAGACTGCTTTCAGAACTCGGTATGGGCACTTTGAATTTCTGGTAATGCCTTTTGGACTGACAAATGCCCCGGCTGCATTCACAGATCTAATGAACCGTGTTTTTTGGCCGTACTTGGATCGGTTCGTGATCGTCTTCATTGACAACATATTGGTTTACTCGAAGACTTGGGAAGAACATACACAACATTTAAGAATTGTTCTTCAAACTCTTCGAGAACACCAATTGTATGCTAAAAAGGAGAAGTGCGACTTCTGGTTGACAGAAGTGAAGTTCCTATTGGGAATAGTGTCCTGAAAGCATGAGATGTAAAAGGATATGTATTATTTATTTAATAAAATAGTTTATTCATCATTTTATGTGCATATATTTATGAATATTTTATGAATATCAAATAAAATTCCTTGATTATTTATGTAACCTTAAACATGGTATATAAGTGTTATATACAGGAGGATAATGTTTAAGGATAATAATCAAATGTAATTGTTCATAATGAATTTAATTAAAATTTAGAATCTTTAATTAAAACATTATAAATACATGTCATTCCCATTTAGAATGGAACGGTGTTATCTGCACTGTTAATATGGCGAGATATTGAATGAGTGTATTTCGCATAATGAGATTATGTGGAACGTGGACGCAGACACAATATGAATTTCTAATAATTTCCGTTAAGCATAGAAATTCTAATTGAGTCTACCGATGGTCATATATAGAATGATCTTAATCCTGAGTTCTTAACAAACTCCTATTTATGGATTTATGTCTTTTGATTTACTCGGTACGGATTCCGAAACCCTGAATCCTATTCCTTGTATTTTGGAGACATAATGAAGTAGGTAGCTGGGAATGTTATTATACGAGATGGAATCCATTCCTTCTTGAGAGAGAAGCAGATAAATAATTCTCTTGAGTGTTGATTCGGTACTTGGATTAGTAAGAGCGCTCTGGTTCATGAATGTGTTTTATGAATCACTATCCATTAGAGAATCAATGGTACTCAAGGATAAAGATGTAATTAGAGAGGTTAACGGATTCTACCTGACTCTAATTATGAATTATTTATGGAGGATCGATCTATATGCAATGACTATATCAAATGGACACTTCACAGTTTAGAAGTAATTAATGTCTATAATTCCGAGAGTGCAATTCCAAGTTTATAGTGGAGTAACTATTGGAATTAATAGAATTAATTAATTAATTAAAGTGTTTAATTAATTATTAATTTTATTGGAGCTCAGAATTATAGGTCCATTAGTCCCCGCATCGTCCTTGTAATTCTACCAGACACAAAGGGCAAAATGGGAATTTTAGAATTACGGAATTCTAAAATTAAATACTCGAAGAATAATTAATTGAGAATTAATTATTATTTAAATAATGAGATTATTTAAATTTGAATTTGAACATATCTAGATTTATCCATTTAAACTTATTTGCTAAGTTGTTTAATTTAGAATTCAAATTAATTTAAGTTTGACTTAAATTCGAATTTGAATATGAATTAAAATTGGACTACTGGATAAAGGATAAAATATCTTCCTTCCCTATTGTTGACGGTAGAATTTTGTCAACAATAAACCAGCCAGAATACCTCTGGTTACCCTTTGGTTTACCGGCCGGTTAGTGTGTTTCTATGTGTAACTAGTGTTTTGTTTTGCTGAGAATAAAAACACAAGAGAAATTTTATAGTGGTTCACTCTATAAAATCAGAGCTACATCCACTGTGATTTGTATTTTCTTTTGAGAGAGTTTACAATTTACAGAAGATGTACAAGTAAGTTCTCTCTTCTCTAATTCACCGACCCCTTCTTCATTGGGGGTTGTTCTCCTTATATAGCCGAATATTGCCTTCACAAGGGGTTTTCCTCTGTAGGCCTTAGGCACTCGAGTGCTTATCCTTTTTAGGCCCAGTAGCCCACTAATCAGCACTGTTCACTCTCCTGATTAGTCTTCGATTACGGCTCTGTGAGTCTCCGTAACGCTTTTGTGTCCCCTGGGGCGGTTTGTAAACTTGTCATTAATGCTGTCTGCAGTCTTCTTCTTTTGCACGCAACCAACCATACCTCGACGGGAAGATCCTCTCGTCGCCAGCACCGCCTGAGCCTCTTTTATCCTCTTTGAGCGCCCTCTCGGCAGTCGAGGAACCTTAGCGCCTTAATTCGGGCCTTTCGGTTCTGTCGACGCCGCATGAGGTCATCGCTTCGGTTTGGACATTGGCTTTGGGCTCGTCGGCTGGTTTCGAAATATCGAAGCGCCGAGGGTTATACATTTGGCAGGGAGCGTATGTCGCCACGTGTCGTAATTTTGGTGGTCCACGTGTTTCGTCACATTTTCCCACACAACAGCTACCCCCCAGGTCGAGGGTTCCTCTTTTGGTGGCCTCGACCTCTAGGCTCGGTTCTTTTCTTCTGTGCTTCGGGTGTGGGAAACCGTCCCCGGACCTACTTTCGTAATGAGTGCTTGGCGGTTCGGGAACGCAACCGTCGCGTCGATTATTCTGACTCTAATGATGGCATCCGTTCTTCGAGAGGTCGACCCTTGACCGTTGGATCTGTGTCCTTTCGTTTTCCCGCCCAATTTTTGACCGCTGGATCTATGCAGAAATCCCTGACCGTGGGATTTTGAAATAGCGATCCAACGGTTGGGGGCCGAGGGGAGATTTTGTCTATAAATATCCCCTTGAAGATCCGGGAACCATTTTTTTTTGAACTTTCAAAACCTCGAACTCAAAGCATTCCGTTGTTTTTTCCGTTTGCAATCCCTGCACTGCCTCAGAGCGTGTCTCGCCGGACTTCCAACGTTGTTCTTCCCGTCCTTCTCAGCGTACTTCGTCGCGAATTGATTTTCACTCCATTATCCGGTGAGTTTTTGAGACCTTCGTTCGTTCGGTTTTTACTCGGTCTTTCTTTGCATACCCGGAACGTGGAAACATGTGTATACTGAAAACAGAAATGTTGCTTAGTTTAGGAAGACTTACCTTTCTGTTGCACTGGATAACCTGGTTTTTTTCGTACGCGTAGTTGTCTGTTTGTTGGATTTTTGCCTTTATTTTCTGGGTTCTGGGAACCCGTGGTTCCCTTGAACACTCGTCGTCTTCATTTATGCCATAAATGATCGACATTTTGAGCAGTCGTTGTTTATTCCTCTCGACGTTAGGGTTTTAACCCAGTTTTTTGTCCTTTATTCGTCAGAACAATGGCTCAAAACCTTAGCAGTCGAGAGGATTCTTCTTCCGTTGTCCGCTCTGACCCTCCTTCAGTGGTGGAGATTTCAGGAAGCTCTTCGTCGTCTAGTGTCGGCTCTTATCCTAGTCATATCGAAGACGTCGAGGGAAGGGTCGAGCCGATTGACGACTTTAGGGACGAGTTCGCCAGATTTGAAGAGCTGGTGGACCGGAGGATCGAGCAGATCCCTTTCACCGGGGCTAGTGTTAGCGGGGTAGAGGCCGCGGCGGTAAACGCCCCTCTGGCCGCTATGAGTGGTGACCCGGAAAGACCTTCCTTCACAGCCGACGACGTACCGTCGAGGGTTCGAAACAAGGACATTATCCGGGCTGTGAAGGAAGGAGGTATCGATGGGAGGTGGTTCGAGTACCTTCTCCCTGATAAACACTTCAGGACCAGCATGCCGCCGACTGGTCACCTTCCAGTTTACACCAGGGCGGTAACGGCGGGGGTGACTCTTCCGATTCATCCCTTTGTTAAGGAGTATTGCCATTTTTATGGCATCTCTCCTGCTCAGCTGGCGCCGAACTTTTGGTACTGTTTTGCGGGGACCTGGGTCCTGTGGCACCAAAAGTTCGATATGGAACTCCCATTGGAGGAGTTCTGTTTTATGTACAAGTTATGCCACGTCGCAAATTGCGACGGATGGTATTTCTTGAGCGGTCATGGGAGGTCCCAGCCGCGACTTGGGAAGCTTATTTTGGGCGCCCCCTCGTCGTCTCATGGGTGGAAGCCCATTTTCTTCATGGTCCGGGGGCCATTCAACTTTCACCCCAATGACCGCCGTCCTCACCGAAGGCTGATCCAGTCGTCGTTTGGGGAGATGAGTAAGTTTGTAGATTGTGTTTTAAGGTGATTTGTCCTTCTTTTTTATTTCGTACTGACAACGCTCCTTCTATTGTGTAGTTAACCACGACCGGCCGAAGTTCGCGGCCAATAGCTTGGAGAGGGTCGAGGCAGCTTTTTCTCTTCCTTCGGAGGCTCGCCAAATTGGAAACCTTCTTACCGAAGAGAACCTCCGAGCATCCGGCCTGATTCTCAATCTCCCCGACCCTTCTGATTTAGACGTCGTCCGCGGGTATTTCCATTTAAACGACGAAGGTAAATCCCCTCTTTTTTTTTTTTTTTTTTTTTTTTTTTACGTAATGCCTTCTTCTTCTCGTCGTCAGAGATGGCGTCTCTGAGGATCCAACTTCCCGGGGCCTCGCGGCCGATGCCAAGCCCTCGACAGGCGCCGAGGGAACAGGCGTCGAGTGAACAGGCGCCGAGAGAACAGGCGCCGCCCGCCACTCAGCCCCCGCCGAGCCACCAACCATCGGTTAAGGGGAAGGAGGTGGCCAGCTCGTCTCGCCCAGCCACCAAGGGGCAAAAAGGCAAGGGCAGGAAAAGGCAACGCACCGAAACCCCGGATGATGTTGCTACGTCAACTGGGAAGGGGTGGACGCCGGCGGTACCCATCCCGGATGTCCCTATCACCCCGAGCCCAAGACAGCGTATAATGATCCCCGGGGGGAAGGTCCAGGATGGGAACTTCCAGGTCTCGGACCTCTCTGACGCCGAGGTTGAGGCGATGCTCAAGCTTCCTCCCCGCTTTTCCCTCGCCTTCCAGGCGTTATATGAGTCCTTCCTGGAGCCTCACTGGGTTGCTGCCTCCCAGTCCTCCATGGTCGATCGGCAGAGGAAGCAGATCTCCTTCCAGATTCATGTAAGTATAAGTATAAATACATTTTTTCTGATAATGGACATTTTGTCGTTCTGTCCTAACTCTTTGCAATTTATTATTTTCTTTTTAGAGCCTGGTCCTCTCCATCCTCAACCTTCTTGATCTTGTTAAGGTCGAGGAGCGTCAGGAGGCGATGAATGGGCTAGAGGCCGAGCTGAGGTCCCTTATTGACGAAGCCAATAAGAAGAGGGACGAGGCTTGTGATGAGAAGAATCTGGCCGCGACCCAGTTGCTCAGTCTGGAGGGTGAGTTTGCCAAACTGACGACCAAGACTGAAAACCTCACCCGGCAACTGGAGTCGTCTGAGAAAAAGCTGGCTGCGGCTCTTGCCAACGTCGAGAGTCGCTACCGCGAGGGAAAAGCCGAGGGGAAGCTGGAGGCGGAGGCTGCGGCTGAAGCCGCTTTTAATGCTCGGCGGGCGGAGATGCTTGAGGAGTTCAAGGTCTCTCAGGAGTTTCTTGATATCCGCAACAAGGACTTCATGTCGGCGGGTGATCAAATTGTTGATTTGATCAAGAAAGAGCGTCCTGAGTGGGATTTGAGCTTTCTCTATAACCCCTCTACTCCGGCCGTTGATGAAGATTTGCTTCCTCCAGCGGAAGATGATGCTGAGCCAGCAGCTGGTGGCGATGAAGGTGGCGACGAGGCTTAAGGAGCTGTTTCTCGCCGTTTATCGACCCTCCTTTTGTTTTGTTTTTGTAATTAATCTTCTTTTTAGACAATTCTATTATCTGTATTTCAACATTTATATTTTTATAATGGCCAAGGTTTTTCTTATCATACCTCGATTGTTGATTGCCTGCTATTTTCTTCTCGTTTCCTTAGAAAAATTCCTTAGAATTTGTTTCTTTCCTCTCTGGAGGACCTGACGTCGATGTAACCCCTTAGGGTCGTCGTCTTAGGAAATTCCTTAGAATTTCCCTAAGTGTCGCGTCTTTCCTCCTTGGAGGATTCTGACGTCGATGTAACCCCTTAGGGTCTTCGTCTTAGGAAATTCCTTGGAATTTCACTAAGTGTTGCGTCTTTCCTCCTTGGAGGATTCTGACGTCGATGTAACCCCTTAGGGTCGTCGTCTTAGGAAATTCTTTGGAATTTCACTAAGTGTTGCGTCTTTCCTCCTTGGAGGATTCTGACGTCGATGTAACCCCTTAGGGTCGTCGTCTTAGGAAATTCCTTGGAATTTCACTAAGTGTTGTGTCTTCACTTGCCCCTGTGTTTGGTTAAATACACCCTTGGGTTTTCTTTTAAACAAACACATTTTTAGGGGATCAATCTATCTCATGCTGCAAAACACATTATGCTGCAAAACAGACCAATTTATTTTATCTGTAAAGAATACACAAGCACAAAATGGGTAAACAACTTCGTACGTTATTGGTAATATATCTTCAGCTGTTCGGCATTCCATGGGTGCTGAACCTTCTTCCCGTCGAGGCTTTCTAGGATGTAAGTGCCTGGTCGCAGCATATCCCTTATACGGTAGGGTCCTTCCCAAGTTGGGCCCAGGGGACCGGTATTCTTAGGTTTCGTGCTCTGTGTTACCCTTTTTAATACTAGGTCTCCCGGGATGAATCTTCTCTGCCGAACCTTTTTATTGTAGTATCGCGCCGTTCGTTGTTGATAAGCGGCGAGGCGTAGTTGGGAGTCGAGTCGTTTTTCTTCTAACAAGTCGAGTCCTCCACTTAAGCCCTCTGCGTTGTCCTCGTCGTTGTGAACAACGGTTCTTAGGGTCGGCGCCTCGGTTTCTATGGGAAGCACAGCCTCGACGCCATATGTCATGGAGAAAGGGGTTTCTCCCGTTGTAGTTCGGCTAGTTGTTCGATATGCCCACAAGACTTTGGGGAGCTCCTCGGCCCATCTTCCTTTCAGGTCATCGAGCCTTTTCTTCAGAGTGTACTTGAGTATTTTGTTGCCTGCTTCGACCTGCCCATTTGACTGCGGATGGATCGGCGCCGAGAAGTCCTTTCTGATGCCCAAGCCTTCGCAGAATCTGCGTGTTGCGGCGTTATCGAATTGTTTTCCATTGTCGGAGACTATTGAGTGGGGCACCCCAAATCTGCACACAATGTGATCCCATAGGAATTTTGTGCAGGCTGCTTCGGTTGTGGTAGTCAAGGCCTTGGCCTCTGCCCACTTCGTGTAATAGTCTACTGCTACAATTGCAAACCTCAACCCCCCAGGTGCGAGGTGCAATGGTCCGATTAGGTCGATCCCCCACTTGGCGAAGGGCCATGGACTAAGAATGGAGGTCAGCTTCTCCGGGGGTGCTCGTGGAATTGTGGCGTACCTCTGGCATTTATCACATCGCCTGGCATATTGAAATGCGTCCTTTTTTAACGTGGGCCAGTAGTATCCTTGCCTCAAGACCTTTAGTGCCAAAGATTGTCCCCCGGTATGATTGCCGCAGACCCCTTCGTGTATTTCCTGGAGGACTTTCTGGGCTTCCTCGTCGTCCAAACATCGTTGTAAGGGTGTTGAATAGCCTCGTCGGTAGAGCAGGCCATCGTATAACAAATACCTGGCGGCTCTATACCTGATTCGTCGGGCCTCCACTTTATCATTCGGCAGCCGTGCGTCCATTAGGTATTGAATGAGGGGAGTCATCCAATTTTCTCCTTCTTGGATATTAAGTGTTTGCACAAGTTCCTCAATTGTTGGTCGTTCTAGCTCTTCAATGGGGACGACGCCTAGGGTGTCTGCATCCCTCGACGTTGCTAGTTTTGCCAGCGCGTCTGCGTTTGCATTCTCACTGCGAGGGATCTGGAATATCTCGTATTTTTCGAATTTGACGAGCTCTTCCTTTGTCTTCCTGAGATATGCCCCCATCTTCTCGCCGCGTGCTTGGTATTCTTCTTTGATCTGGGCGACGACTAACTGGGAGTCACTGTAGATGTCAATCCTCTCGACTTTCAAGTGTTTTGCCAAGCGCAGTCCGGCAATTAGGGCTTCATATTCTGCTTCATTGTTTGAAGCCTTAAATTTAAATCGTACCGCTGAGGTGATTTTGTGACCTTCAGGACTGATCAACAGAATGCCAGCCCCTGATCCGTTTTCGCTCGATGCCCCATCTACGTAGAGCTTCCATGTAATTTTATCTGCTTCTTCAGATGAGGTGGAAGCTGGTCTGTGAGAAAACTCGGCCAGGAAATCGGCGAGAGCTTGACCTTTGATGGCGGTTCTTGGCATGTACTTTATGTCGAACTGGCTTAGCTCTACTGACCACTTGAGAAGTCGTCCGGAGGTCTCGGGTTTTTGCAAGGCTTGTCTCAGCGGGTGGTTTGTGAGGACTCGTATTATATGGGATTGGAAGTAGTGCCGGAGTTTCCTCGAAGCGATCATCAAGGCGAGAGCTAAACGCTCCATTTCGCTGTATCTTGACTCGGCGTCGAGGAGTCTTTTGCTCACATAGTAGATTGGCCACTGCACTTTCCCCTCTTCCCTTATAAGTACAGAGCTCACGGCGTGCTGGGATACTGAGAGGTAGAGGCTAAGCTCCTCGTCTGCGTTTGGCTTGGACAAGATTGGGGGCTTGCCTAAATGTTCTTTTAGCCTTTGAAAAGCTTCCTCGCACTGTGGCGTCCATTCAAAGTGCTTATTTCCCTTCAGCGCGTCGAAGAAAGGGACGCAGTTGTCCGTAGCCTTTGATATAAATCTATTCAGGGCGGCGACGCAACCTGTCAACCTCTGTACATCTTTGGGTTTAGTTGGCGACCGCATATCCTGCAAGGCTTTGATTTTTTCCGGGTTGGCCTCAATCCCTCGGCTGCTGACCATGAAACCGAGAAATTTACCCGATCCGACTCTGAAGGCACATTTCTGGGGATTGAGCTTCATGTGGTATTTTCTCAGTATTCCAAACATCTCCCCCAGATGATCGACGTGATGGCTGGCCTTGGTGCTTTTTACGAGCATGTCGTCGACGTAGACCTCCATCGTTTTGCCAATTTTTTGAGCGAACATTTTGTTCACTAGCCTTTGGTAAGTTGCCCCTGCGTTTTTCAGGCCAAATGGCATTACTTTGTAGCAATAGAGGCCCCTGTCGGTTATGAATGACGTGTGCTCCTCATCGGCTGGATTCATGGGAATTTGATTATATCCGGAATAAGCGTCCATGAAGCTTAACATCTCATGTCCCGCCGTGGCGTCGACCATTTGGTCTATCCGAGGAAGGGGGAAGCCGTCTTTCGGGCATGCTTTGTTGAGGTCGCTGAAGTCGACGCAAGTTCTCCAGCTTCCGTTAGGTTTGACAACCAAGACCGGATTAGATATCCAGCGTGGATAATGCGCCTCCCTGATGAAGCCATTGTTGATCAATTTGTCGACCTCTTCCCTCAGCGCTTCGTACCTCTCTGGGTTCATTGGTCGGCGTTTTTGGCGCTTCGGAGGATATGTGGGATCGACGTTCAAGGTGTGACACATTACCTCGGCGTTGATTCCCTTCATGTCAGAATGGCTCCACGCGAAGACATCCAGGTTTTGCCTAAGGAATTTCTCCATTTCGCTTTTAAGGTCAGGAGTCAAGTTTGAGCCAATTTTTAGTACCTTGTTGCTCTCATTTTGATCGATTTGAATTTCTTCCAGTTGTTCGATAGGATGGGACCAAGCAACTTCCTCTTGAACCCTAGGGTCTATATCTTCGACGAGGCTTTGTTGAACCATCCTCATTTCCTGTCTCCCTGGCTGGTCATACCCACGCAGGGCGTCGGAGTATGCAACCCTGGCCTCATATTGATTGCTTTTAATTTCCCCTACGCCATTCGGGGTGGGGAATTTAACTTTCTGGTGGTAGATGGAGGTTACCGCCCTTAATGCCTGGAGGGTTGGTCTCCCGATGACTGCATTGTATTGGGAACCTCCTTTGATGACCACAAAGTTGGCCATTGTTGTTGCTTGTCGGGGCTTCTCTCCGGCGGTTATCGGTAGCCGGATAGTTCCTTGGGGGATGACGGAGTCCCCGGTGAACCCGTATAGTGGCCTGGTAGTCCGTTCCAGCTGCTCCTTAGGAATCCCCATTTTGTCTAAGCAGTCGGAATACAAAAGGTCCACCGAGCTCCCGTTGTCCACCAGAATCCGGCACACGGTGTGGTTCCCGATCACGGCTTCCACTACCAGTGCGTCGTTGTGGGGGAAGTGAACTCCGCTGGCGTCATCCTCGTTGAAGGCCACATCAGTGTGGTTGTGTCTCGGGGCTTTGGTGGCGGAGACATTCCAAAATCGCTCCTGGTAGACCCCTCTGGCTTCGTGAGCGTAGTCCTTCTGCGACCTCCGAGTGTCTCCTCCTATGTAAGGGCCGCCGAGGACTGTTCGAATGACGCCGACAGGCTCCCGATCTTCTGGTCGGCGGTTTTCCTCTCGGCGTCTACCGTCATTGTGCCCGCCTTGGCCGTCATTGCGGGGCCTTCGGTCAGCCCTGAATTCCTGCAGCCTTCCCTCGCGGATTATTCTTTCGATTTCATCCTTGAGGTCGGCGCAGTCATTGGTGTGGTGGCCAACCTCGCCGTGGAACCTGCAGAATTTCCTTTGGCTCCTTCGGGTAGGGTCTGACTTCATCGGCTCAGGCCGGCGTAGCATGTTTCTGCGGCCTATCTGGTTGAATATCTCCTCGACGCCTACCGTTAGTTCATGGTAGGTGTCGTATTTTTGGAATAGCCGAGGCCTGCGCGGCTCCTCCTGTCTCGGCTTCTTGGCCTCCGATGTTCTTTGCGTCGAGGCTGGTGGCTTGTCGCCGCTTCCTTCCCCTCGACGTTTCCTCCCGTCTTGCTTGGGTGGCGCCGACCCTTGCTCGACCCCCTTACCCTTGTTGGATCTGTGATCGGGGTCATTAGCGTCTGCTTCTTCCGCGTTGATGTATCCTTGCGCCCGTGCAAGGAACTCTTTGTAGCTGGACGGGGGTTTTCGGTTCAGCTCTCTTTTGAAAGGAGCTGTCTTCTTTATACTCGACAAGGCCCCCATCAGGGCTTCCCTGTCGGTAATATCCATCGTGGCGGCTACGGCCTCTCCATACCTGGCAAGCCAATCCCTCAGCGTCTCGTTCGGCTTTTGGTATATTGTTGTCAGGTTTTGTTTTGGGGGTACATACTTCTTGACCCCGATGAATTGGAGGGAAAATGCCTCTTTTAACTCATCCCAGCTGGAGATAGAGTTTGGTTTCAGCGTCCGGAACCAACGTCGGGCGGAGTCGGTTAGGTGGTTCCGGAAAGCTCGGCACATGATTTCCTCGGCGTACCCGTGTAAGAGCATGTGTCCCGTATACATCTCTAAATGGTCGTCGGGATCCCCTCGTCCGTCATAGGGTGGAATCGACGGCGATTTGTACTTGTCGGGGAGGGGGAGCGCCCTTATTTCCGTAGTGAACGGGTGGTCGTGAATGCGGCTGGGTGTAATATCGACGTTCACCACTTCGGCCACTCGTCCAATATTCTTTTTCAGCCCCGCCACATCCCCGGTCAGTCTCCTTTCCAGGTTGGCCATGCGTTCCATGATGGTCCGCGCTTCCTCCGTTGAGACGGCCGACCCAGCAGTTCCCGGCGCTTCCGGCCTTTGAGCAATGGGTCCACCCCTGGCCTGGCCGCCCGCCTGTACTGATCCCGAGTCTCCCGGCAGGTTTCCTCCAGGCTTTTGGGGTAGCTCTTCGATGGCTCGGATCCCGGCAGCTCTCAACCGGCTGCCCGAAGAGTGGGTGGGCCGAGGCCTGGGAAGGCCTCGGCGGTGCTCGCTCTCCCCGGTTCCTTCTTGGACGTGTGGATGTTCACCGTGATTTGGATTTTCCATTACGGCGGGTCCTTGTGGTATCGGGGCATCTTCTAACGGCGGCATGGAGTTCCTTCCTTCCAGTCGCTCTACCACGGTTACTAGCCCACGCACCAGGTCGGGTAGGGCAGTAATCTGAGCTTGCATCTGTCTCGGGTCCGGCTGTGGTGCGTCGGGGGGAGGAACTCCATTTCCTTCTGGACGTAAATCTCCTTCCATCCTGATATCCCAGGTGGATGGTTTGTTCGCAGTTTATATTCTTGGGGGCCTAACGCTTCCGGTCCCCAGTGGAGTCGCCAATTGTTGACGGTAGAATTTCGTCAACAATAAACCAGCCAGAATACCTCTGGTTACCCTTTGGTTTACCGGCCGGTTAGTGTGTTTCTATGTGTAACTAGTGTTTTGTTTTGCTGAGAATAAAAACACAAGAGAAATTTTATAGTGGTTCACTCTATAAAATCAGAGCTACATCCACTGTGATTTGTATTTTCTTTTGAGAGAGTTTACAATTTACAGAAGATGTACAAGTAAGTTCTCTCTTCTCTAATTCACCGACCCCTTCTTCATTGGGGGTTGTTCTCCTTATATAGCCGAATATTGCCTTCACAAGGGGTTTTCCTCTGTAGGCCTTAGGCACTCGAGTGCTTATCCTTTTTAGGCCCAGTAGCCCACTAATCAGCACTGTTCACTCTCCTGATTAGTCTTCGATTACGGCTCTGTGAGTCTCCGTAACGCTTTTGTGTCCCCTGGGGCGGTTTGTAAACTTGTCATTAATGCTGTCTGCAGTCTTCTTCTTTTGCACGCAACCAACCATACCTCGACGGGAAGATCCTCTCGTCGCCAGCACCGCTTGAGCCTCTTTTATCCTCTTTGAGCGCCCTCTCGGCAGTCGAGGAACCTTAGCGCCTTAATTCGGGCCTTTCGGTTCTGTCGACGCCGCATGAGGTCATCGCTTCGGTTTGGACATTGGCTTTGGGCTCGTCGGCTGGTTTCGAAATATCGAAGCGCCGAGGGTTATACATTTGGCAGGGAGCGTATGTCGCCACGTGTCGTAATTTTGGTGGTCCACGTGTTTCGTCACATTTTCCCACACAACACCTATCTTATTTAGGAGCCACACACAGGGATAAAACCCTAGTGTGTGGCCGGCCACCTTAAGGATAAGGGGAAGGGATTTTTGTTCCAAATTCAAAATTGGAGATAAGGATTTGATTCTATTTTGAAGTTTGACTTCTACTCTTTAAATATGAGAAGGATAGAAAATTGTGATAACAATTTTTAAAACACTTTCAGCCCTAAAAAATAGTGGTGGCCGAAATTCTCATAGAGGAAAAATAGAGAGCAAAATTCTTCTCCAATAATTCCACATCGTGCATGCGTTGGTGTTTGTAGAAATTCGAGTGTTTAAGAAACCTGTTTTGTCTCGCGTGTGCCCACATACACGTCTACGTGGAATCAAGGAATTGACGTGGAAGACTTTGGTATTCTAAACACAAAACTTGGAGCTAGGACTGTTCGTGGTCAAAAAAATTCAAGTTATCATCCGAGTCGGCTACCAGGTATTTTTCGGTTGAACCTTGAATGATATAAATTAATGAGATTAATTTATTCGTGCATAAATTAATATAATCTATAGAGTATCTCAAAAGTTTTATGAAAATTTGTGTTATACACGATCCGCCTTTCCGTTGCGTTTCCGCTGCCGAATTCGATTCTGCAACCAACAATTGGTATCAGAGCGGTCTATAGACGATATTAATTTATGCTTCGATTATTTGATAATCATAATTGATATTAAATATGTGATATTTAATTATGTATGTATGTGATGAGTAGACACTTGCATTTATGGATGTTTATTTTTATTCATGATGATGAATGTATGGATGATGGACTTGGTCGTTAATTATATGGTTCCATGGATCGGTTATATTCATTCGTTAATAAATTATTTGTAATTTAATTCGAGATTAGAATTATTGTAATTCTAGGATTTGGGTAGAATTAGGGTTTTTGATTTGGAATCAAGATGGAGGCCTTGAAGATCATGTTTGAAGCCTTCAAAGAAGCCCAGAAAACTGCCCAGAAAAATCTAGAAAAAGTGGCCCAGACGTGCCCAGGACGCGCCCAGGACGCGGCCCAGCGCGGCTGGCGGCCCAAGTTCAGGATTTGATCCCGAACAGGCCCGAAGCTTTCTGAAACCCTCGTAAAGCGTGCTGACGGGTCCAAAAAAGTTTCGGATCCCAAGGAAGGTGAAATTCAACCCGGAGACAAAGAATGAAGCCGAAGAATAAAGAATTCAAGAATCGAAGACCCGTTGATGTAACGGATGAATATAATTATTGTAATTATTTATTTATTTTATTCGATTGAGTTGTAATTTATTTTTCCATGGGACCCAGTCAAATTCATCTCAATAGTTGATTACATATATTTATATTTTATGTTGATAATTATATATTATATATGTCCATGCATATATACATACCATATAGATATAATGTGCCTACTCATATGTTTTTTATAAAATGCCATGCATACACGCGCTGAAAATCGATTTAATATGATTAAATTGATTTAAGTTGCAAAATTGATTTGCAAAATAATGTTACATGTGAAATTGAATTTAAGAGTTAAATTTTGGAGTTTCACATACCCGAAAAATAAATTGTTTATTTTTCGATTTGAAAATCATGAGATGTTTTTCAAACAAAATACATGTTTGCAAAATAATGAGTGGGAGAGGGTTGTATGATGATAAGTGCACAAATTTGCACTTTTAATGTTCATAATTGTCAAATTATTTTATCAAATTTGTGATTTCAATTTCAAATATTCCTAAATTTAGAGGATTTAATTTTAATTGGATTTATTTTATTTTTCAGGTTTTTGAAGAAAATAATTGAATTTGGGCTAGTTTACCAAGCAAAACCCAAAAGTTGAGCCCAAGAAAAGTCCAATCCGGCCCAAAGCCCATCAGCCCATCAGCTAGCCGAGCCAAGCCGAGAAGCCGCGAGCCGAGCCGAGGAGCCGCGAACCAGCTGCACCGCCACGTGTCGACCGCTGCGCACGCAGGCCGCGGGACCCAGGTTTCCTCCAGTTAGATCTCGCCACGCGTCCGGTGGGGTCCGCCTGTTCCCCGGCGTACGCGCGCTTGGCGCGCACCGCCTCTCCTCCGCGCGAGTTCTCCTCACGCGCGCGTCAGCCGGATCCTCATTCCTCTCCGCGTGGGTCCCGCGTGCCAGAGTCCATCCAACCGCAGTGCGCCACGTGTCCGCCTGCTCCCCGGGATACGCGCGCTTGGCGCGCACGCTGCTTCCTCCGCGCGAGTTTCCTCCACGCGCGCGTCACCCGGCCTTCCTCTCTCTTCCGCGTGGGTCCCGCGTGCCAGCGCCCAACCAACCAGAGCTCGCCACGTGTCCCACGTTGCAGCATGCTTTCCCGCGCGCCAATCCGCTTTCGCCACGTGTCCCACCTCTGAGCATTTCTCTCCCGCGCGCGTCAGTTCTCTTCCACGTGGTCCAGCTGTGTTCCACTTTCTCTCCCGCGCGCAAATCAGGAGCCGACACGTGTCCCACTCTTCAGAAGCATGATGTTTTTCTCCCCCGATTAAGCATCCGATTTGTATAGTTTTTAGCATATTCAAACTCTATAAATAGGATCATTACCAAAGTGATTAAAGGGGGTTAGAGTGAGTGTAGGAGTTAGATTTTTTAGAGTCTAAATTCTCACATATTTAGGTGAGGCTAGAGATGATCCTATATGTGTAGTGAGCTTATTTGGATTTTTGATTCTCCAATGGTTTGTAAGTTTTATACATTTGAGTAAATAATTTTCTTTTATCATATTTCTTCTTCTTATCAATATATTTTATTGTCAACTCTCATATAAATCTAGTCATGCTCTTTTTATGTGATTGTTGCATTATATTATATATTGATCGGTATTATTTTATGAGTAGTCTTTTACTGCATTATTGCCAACGGTATATTGTCGCTCTTGGATTTCTCATAAGATAATTTTTCCTAATTCTAAACGTTAGAATTTTATTTACTTGAATACATTTTTAATTCATATGTTCTTCAAATATTCATTTCCGATTAATTGTTTGGGATGTGAAACTTTCAATTGAGCCAATTTATGAATCGAAATCCAAATAGGTGAACAAAGCATATTGAGGATTCCCAAAGCCTTACCACTTTTTATTATTGAATTTTTTCTATTTTAAATTGTTCAAAAAATCATCAAAAACACTATTTCTTTTTCTTTGTTTGATTGCTTACTTTCCTAACGCTTTTTATTTGCTAATCATTTCTTGTTCAATTTAACACTTTCTTGTGGGATCGACCGTTCAAATTGTACTACAATTGACCGCTTGTTTTTGTACACGTTTGGACGTAATCAAATTTTAGCGCCGTTGCCGGGGAGGTGCATCAACAAGATTGTTCAGTAGATAATTAGCCAAAGAGGTAAGTACTATTCATCTTTTATTTATTTATTTATTTTTGCTTTGCACGTTTTTTTTTATTAAAAAATTTTTTTTTGTTTCCGTGACTTGATTGTTAGTATATGTATTTATAAAAAAAAAAATTACCTTTTCTCTTGATTCTCTTTCCGTAACAGTGTGCGCATTTAAAAAAAAAACGTGTATTACTTTCTTTCACGTGTAAAAACTTTTGTTTACTTTTTTTTATTCCTCCACGTTCTCACGGTCTTCAATTTTTTTTAGTAGTCTTATTAAAAATAAAAAAAATAAAAAAAACCTTTTGTCGTACGTTCTCACGTTCTCAATTTATTCCTCTTTCTTATTTTTTTTTTCTCTCACGTTCTCACGTTCTTAATTTTTTTTCCCCCTTTTTAGTTTTAAAATTAATTGTGATTTGATTTTGTAATCTTTTATTTTTGGTAAATTAGGATTTTATTTTGTTTCGTCGTTTGTATATTTTAATTGTTGCCTTATTTAATTTTTTCTTTTATAGTTTCATTAACTCTTAGAATTATAACTAGGATTGTAATTAATTGACTAATTTAGCTTCCTAATCTAGGATTTTCATAATTTGGTAGATTTAGGTTTTTGACTTTACGAATAGTTTCCATTAATTAGATTACATTTCATAATTTACTCAATAAAATTTAATAATTAATTTTGAGAATAATTGTGTGGTTACCTGGAAAGTATAATCTGAGGGAGTTCTGTCTAGGAAAGTTGGTACTTAAGCGGGCCTCGCCCCACGAATCTTTCTTGGGAACGTTGTTCTGTCTAGGAGACTATTCATTGAGCCAAGAGCTATAGTCTTTCCTAGGAGCACTCCCGGAGGTTACAATTTACGTTACTATACAATTATTTTCTTTTTGAAAAAACAAAAAAAAAAACAAAAAAAAAAGTGAAACGTTATAGGGTGAATGAATCGTTATAGAGACGAATTAGGGAGATTCACAATAAAACCAGAGAACCCTAGTGAAGTTTCTTCCCACACGTCTAGTCCTCCCTCGACCCCAGGCTCATTAGCAGTTGCAAATCCGTTCGCAATGGCTCAAAACGAGGAAGTCCAGCAGAAGACGTTGAACGATTATCTCCACCCTACGCGTACGGCCACACCATCATGCATAATGTTTCCCCCAAATATGCCGAATTTGGATTTCAAGCCAGGCATGATCCAACTCCTGCCGACCTTTCACGGGTTAGAGAGCGAGAATCCATACGTTCATATTAGGGAATTTGAAGAAGTAGTGGCCACTTTTCACAACCGCGCTGAAGTCGTGGACTCTGTGCGATTGAAATTCTTTCCTTTCTCTTTGAAGGACAAGGCTAAAAGCTGGTTGTATTCTCTGCGACCTAGGTCTATTGGAAGTTGGGAAGAAATGACGACATCATTTTTCAACAAGTATTTCCCTCACCATAAGACCAATGGTCGGAAGCGACAGATCTCGACCTTTACCCAAAAGGACAATGAAACTCTGTATCAAGTTTGGGAACGGTTCAAGGATCTGTTAAATCAATGTCCTCACCATGGTTACGAGAGTTGGCGCCTCGTCAGTTATTTCTACGAAGGACTCACGATTCGAGAGCGCCAATTTGTGGAGATGATGTGCAATGGTGAATTTCTCCAAAAGGATCCCGATGAGGCTTTTGAGTATCTCAACGAGTTAGCCGAAAAAGCCCACACTTGGACCGGACCTAGTGCTACTGACAGCACCAATAAGTCCCGACCGGTTGGAATCTATCAATTAAGGGAGGAGGACAACCTCAAAGCCCAAGTCGAATCTTTGACAAGGCAAATCGAGGCCCTCAAAGGCAAAGAAGGTAGAGGAATCCACACGGTCGCAAGGGCAGAAACACATGAGCCATGCTTTGTCTGTGGTATGGTGGAACATCTAGCCAAGGATTGCCCTGCTTATGGTGAAATGAGAGGAGTGTATGAGGAGCAATGCAATGCCTTAGGGGCATACAACAAACCCTTCTCTAACACATACAATCCTGGCTGGAGGAACCATCCAAACTTCAGTTGGAGAGATTCCAACCAAGCAGAACCATCAGGAGGACAATGGAGAACTGAGCAACAGCCGCAACCACCTAAGGCGTATTCTGCACCTCAATACAATTCACATCAGCCAAGGAGTTCTCTTGAGAACACCTTACAATCTTTCATGGAGGCGCAGAGTAAGATGAATCAAAAGTTTGAGTCACTTTTCACGCAAATGGTGGAGGAAAGTAAAGAAATGAAGAGCCAAATCACGAAGCTGACTGGAGCTTTGGCTGTTCAAGAACGCGGCAGATTCCCTTCACAAGCTCAGGCAAACCCAAAGGGTCAACATATGGCGCAAACCTCATGTCTTGATAATCAAAATGTTAAGGAGGTGAATGCCATCAGTTTTCCCTGACAAAGATGAGCCGACAAATGTTCCGGTAAAGGTGCCTTTTCCCCAAGCTCTGAGTCCAACTGGAAAAGTACTGGAACATCACGTGATAATGACGAGTGCCACCAAACATTTCTAATTGACACACTCGTCTCGGAGGAGGTTCAATTGTGTAGCAATTCTGATGATCTTGACGATTTCCTCCGAATTTCTGAATCTGAAAGTTCCGGTCCTTGTGAGTTGGCCAACAATGTCACCATTTTCAAAGACTAACAAGGCAGAGGAACCAAGTTTTGGCAACCACGCTTTGAAGAGCTACCTAGAGAAAAAGAAAAGCCAAAACCATCCACCGAAGAGACCCCAAACCTCAAGCTGGCTCAACTGCCTGAGAATCTGAAACATGTCTTCTTGGGAGCTGGTAATACCTTTCTTGTCATCATTTCGTCTAAACTTGATGCATTTCAAGAGCAGCGATTAGTTGACATGCTGCGTGAACACAAATCGGCATTAGGTTGGACGATTGCTGACATTAAGGGTATTAGCCCCTTAATTTGCTCTCATCACATCAATCTGGAAGACGAGGTTAATCCACGAAGGGATCCCCAAAGAAGACTGAACCCGACGATGAAAGAGGTCGTGAAGAATGAAGTCTTAAAGCTTCTGGATGCAGAAATCATCTATCCAGTCGCTGATAGTAAGTGGGTCAGTCCAACTCAGGTGGTGCCTAAGAAATCCGGGGTGACAGTTGTGGAATATGAAAAAAGGGGCTCTTGTTCCCACAAGAACTGTGACGGGTTGGCGAATGTGCATTGACTATCGAAAGCTGAACCCGCCACCCGTAAAAGTAAAAATAAAAGCGGCTCATGACAAGCAGATCCTGAGAAAGCATTTCGAGCCAAAACAGCGGGTGCCTCTGTATGACTCCCGTTTGCATCTCCACCCAGGTAAGTTAAGTTCGCGGTGGACTGGTCCATTTGTGGTTAAACAAGTTTTTCCCAACGGTGCTGTCGAGGTCGAAGACCTAAGCGATGGGAGAATACTTAGAGTCAATGGCCAGAGACTGAAGCATTACATTGAGCGTGTGAGCCAAGCTGAAGAGATCATTCTCGAGGCTCCGATGTACCACAGTTGACAAGTTTGCTTCAAACCCTATTGTACCATATTTTTGTTTCTTTGTGTCGTCTAGTGTGTTTTGTGTGCTTTTATTTCTAGTTTAATTTTGTGTGCTTTTATGTATGTTTGTGTTTTGGAGAATCAGTTTAGGAAGCTCGGCTCAGTTCCAATGATCATCATCCAGGTGTTCTCTTTCCCTGTCTCCTTCGTATTGCATATCATTTTAGACATTGAGGACACTGTCTGATTTTGGTTGGGGGTGGTGAGCATATTCATGCGTGAGATTAATTTTTGTCTTGTTGTTATTTTGGGTCAAAAATTTTTGCGAGATTAACTGAGTATGATTTCAAAATTTTTGGTTTGAGTCAGTTTTTGCTATCTTAATTACCAAGAAATGATTTCCAGAGTTATTTTTGAGCACATGCTAGACCTTGTGGTAAGATGGTTGTTGACACATTTAGTTGAGAAAAATTCCCAAGTTTAAGGTTTCCATTTTTGGTGAGTTGTGAGAGTTGAGAAAACAGCTTTTTGAACTTTCATTGACCTTTTGAGTTGGTTGAGTCATTAACGGAGCACATTTACTCGACTTGTGACATTTACTTAAGGGATGATTTCTGGTTAGGAATACTTCTTAGAAATTGAGCCAAGTGTTGTAGATAGTTATCATTTTTCTTTAAAAAAAAAAAAAAAAAAAAAAGAGAGCAAGAGCATCATTTATCATCAATGTTTATGTAGTTTGGTTGCACTAACGTCTTGTGCTGCATAGCAGCCAATCAAAAGAACGCCTTACTACATCAGCTTCATCAAATGTATGTTGTCTCTTGCCTCGAAAAAAAAAAAAAAAAAAAAAAAAAAAAGAGAAATCTGTGTATATTTGTCTGTATTTTCGGCTCTTTGTTTGTTTATGAGATCTTCCTCTTGGCCAGAATGAAATCCCGAAAGTTTGTTTACAGTTTGAGTGATGAATTGTTCCAGATATTTGATTTGCCTATCATTTGATCAATGTTTGTTTAACAGCTTGTCCTTAAATTGCCTTCTCTCACTTGAGCGTTAATTGTCACATTTCCAACTCCATGAGCGTAATCCCTTTGCATCAAAATATTTCCGTCCCCCGTGAGGTAAATGGAGTTGAGGCTTTACCTTGGTGAGTTTTTCGATGCTATTTGTGTTAAGGAATGTGGTAAGAAGGATACGGTTTGGTGCACACACACACGACTCTGGAGTTATGACTGAAGTAATTTTGATAGCATTTTCTGATGACTTACTAATGTTTTGTTTGATTGCTTAGGTGATTTTGCAGGTTTTGATTTGAATTTTCAACTTGACATGATTTTTCTTTCGCTTGAATTGCTAGAGACTAGCAATAAGCTGGTTGGGGGTTGTGATAAGTGCACGAATTTGCACTTTTAATGTTCATAATTGTCAAATTATTTTATCAAATTTGTGACTTTAATTTCAAATATTCCTAAATTTAGAGGATTTAATTTTAATTGGATTTATTTTATTTTTCAGGTTTTTGAAGAAAACAATTGAATTTGGGCTAGTTTACCAAGAAAAACCCAAAAGTTGAGCCCAAGAAAAGCCCAATTCGGCCCAAAGCCCATCAGCCCATCAACTCCCCGAGCCGAGCCGACAAGCCGCGAGCCAAGCCGAGAAGCCGCGAGCCGAGCCGCCACGTGTCGATCGCTGCCGCGCCGCAGGCCGTGGGACCCAGTGCTCGCCAGTCACAGCGCGCCACGCGTCCGGTGGGGTCCGCATGTTCCCCCGCGTACGCGCGCGTTGCGCGCACCGCCTCTCCTCCGCGCGAGTTCTCCTCACGCGCGCGTCAGCCGGACTTCATCTCTCTTCCGCGTGGGTCCCGCGTGCCAGAGCCCATCCAACCACGTTTCGCCACTTGTCCGCCTGTCCCCCGTGTACGCGCGTTTCCCGCGCACTCTCCCTCTCCGCGCGCGTCCAGCTGTGCAGCATTTCTTCTCCCGCGCGCGAATCATTTGGCAACACGTGTCCCACCTCGTCAGTGCTCCTGCAGCACGTCTTCCCGCGCGCGAATGGCCTTGTGACACGTGTCCCACTCTTCAGAAACGTGATGTTTTTCTCCCCCGATTAGGCATCCGGTTTAACACATTCAAAACTCTATAAATAGGATCATTATCAAAGTGAGAGTGAGAGAGTGAGTGAGAGTTAGATTTTTTAGAGTCTAAATTCTCACATATTCAGGTGAGGCTAGAGATGATCCTATATGTGTAGTGAGCTTATTTGGATTTTTGATTCTCCAATGGTTTGTAAGTTTTATACATTTGAGTAAATAATTTTCTTTTATCATATTTATTCTTCTTATCAATATATTTTATTGTCAACTCTCATATAAATCTAGTCATGCTCTTTTTATGTGATTGTTGCGTTATATTATATATTGATCGTTATTATTTTATGAGTAGTCTTTTACTGCATTATTGCCAACGGTATATTGTCGCTCTTAGATTTAGTAATCTTTTACTGCATTATTGCCAACGGTATATTGTCGCTCTTGGATTTCTCATAAGATAATTTTTCCTAATTTTAAACGTTAGAATTTTATTTACTCGAATACATTTTTAATTCATATGTTCTTCAAATATTTATTTTCCGATTGATTGTTTGGGATGTGAAACTTTCAATTGAGTCAATTCATGAATCAAAATCCAAATAGGTGAACGAAGCATATGGAGGATTCTCAAAGCCTTACCACTTTTTATTATTGAATTTTCTTTATTTTAAATTGTTCAAAAAAATATCAAAAACACTCATTCACTTTTCTTTGTTTGATTGCCTACTTTCCTAACGCTTTTTATTTGCTAATCATGTCTTGTTCAATTTAACACTTCCTCGTGGGATCGACCGTTCAAATTGTACTACAATTGACCGCTTGTTTTTGTACACGTTTGGGCGTAATCACCTCTCTCACTTACATGTCCAAGCCTTCTATGCCAGATTTCAGCCTTAGACTTCTCACTGATTATTGCTGCTGCTGTGCCAGTGACTGCTTGGCCCTTTAGGACATAAAGGCCTGATTTCTTCTCACCTTTCATTACTACTAAAGATCTTCATGGCTCCACCTTCAGCTTTATAGCTATACCCTGCATCATCTAAAGCTCCCAGGGAAACCAAGTTCCTTCTAAGTTCAGGAACATGTCTGACATGCTTGAGCGTGTAATAAGCTCCATTGTTCAGCTTGACAGTGATGTTTCCAGATCCAATCACTGTACAAGCATTATTATTACCCATTAAAACCTTACCTCCATCTATCCTCTCATAGTTTGAGAACCAGGATTTATTTGGGCACATATGGTATGTGCACCCAGAGTCCAGAATCCATTCTGACTCCTCTTCAGAGATCCCAACAACAAGCATCTCAGGGCTCTCATAGCCATTGTCTTGAATGACAATTGCAGCATCACCTTCTGTTGGTTTCTGTTCGGCTAAATGCTTCTTCCACTCCTTGCAGAATCTTTTGATGTGTCCTGGCTTTTTACAGAAGAAACATTTTCTTGTTCCATTTCTGGACTTTGACCTTGAGGGTGGCCTATTTTTGGTCTTCCAACCTGATTCTTTCTTGGGTGGTCTTCCTCTCGTAAACAACCCTTCATCTCCATTTGTGTCCCTTCTTTGAGACATCTCATTTTTTATTTTCAATTCTCTAGACCTTAAGGCAGACAGTACATCTTCAAGAGTAAGGCTATCTCTCCCATATTTTATAGCATTTTTTACCTCCCTAAATGACTCAGCTAAAGAAATCAAGAGGATTACTGCTTGGTTTTCCTCTTCAATTTTTTCACCGATGTTGGCTAGGTCTATAACAATTTTGTTAAAAGCATCAAGGTTCTTTTCTAGGCTCCTAGAGGTGTCCATTCTAAAACTGAACAAACTTTCTTTGAGATAAATTTTATTAGTCAGAGACTTTGTCATGTAAAGTTGTTCAAGTTTAAGCCAAACCTTTGCTACTGTGTCTTCATCGTTGACTTGTCTCAACACGTTGTCCGCAAGGTACAGGATGATGGTAGAGTAGGCTATTTCTAGCATCTCGTCCTTCTCTTCCTCCGTGCCCTTTAAATCTTTCATGTCCCCTGAGGCTTTTGCCACCTTTTGCTGGACCAAGATCGCCCTCAGCTTCTTCCGCCATAAGCCAAAATCGCCAGATCCATCAAATCTCTCAAGCTCAAACCTAGCAGTTCCCATTCTTCAAGATTTCTCCAAGATTCCCTGAAAAATTGTTTTTTTTTTCCCCGAATTTCCCCCAAACTAGGCAGACCCTCTAAACCTTCACGTGATCGGTAATTAACCGTCGGTTCTGATACCACTGTTGGAACGAGACCAACACAATCGGAAGTATGGAACGGAATAATCAAGAAGAACAGAAATTAAGAACACAATCAAGATTTACCCAGGTTCGACCAAAATAAAATTGACCTAATCCTGCCGAGCTCTTCCACAAGAAACTCAATCCACTATAAAGAAGAAGAATTACAACTTCAATCGTTTACAAAGGTAAAACCCCAAATTTGAAATGCAAGAATCCAGAAACCAACCCTAGAGGAAAAACAAAGTGTTTCCCGAGAAACTACTTAGAAGAAATTCTGATTTCTTCTACTTTCTCACACCCCAAACACCTTTTGAACAAATCCTCTCTCACTCACCGTGTACTGGTTTCTCCTCTTTCTCTTGAATCTTCTTGGATCTCTCGGATGCAAGGAAAGAGGGTTCTCTCTCTCTCTCTTGATTCTTATCTTCTCCACCGAATGAATCTTCTAGATCTCTGCTTTGCCTTTATGTATAGTTTTGCTCTTCACTGACACGTGGAGCATTCAATTGTGAAGGTGTTTTAGACAAAATGTTGCGTTTTGTCTTGCACTTCCTTTTGATGTCATTTTCTTCTATTTCTTCTTCTTATTACATATAAAATGATTGACTCTGAGATTATTCCTCACAAAAAAGTTTCCTTATTCAAAATATAAGGTAAATACGATATTTTAATCAATGTTTTAGAAAACAACTTTAAAATTTTCAAAATCTTTCTATAACTAATGTTTTATTATGCATTATTCTATACAAAGAAGAAAGACTCAATATAACACTCTGGGGACATGCTACAGAGCTCTTCGATGAAAATGCCATGCAAATATTGACGGAACCAATCGTAATAGCAATATCAAGGTTAATATTCATATTATAATTCATTATTATAATTTCTTACATGGCTAACTATAAATTTTCATTTATTACAGGAGGTCCTTATCTAACATTTAGTACTTTTTATCATTTGGATCCAAAAATTGCTGAAACAAGAACAATAAAAAAAAGGTATGAAACTATAATCAATGTATTATTATCCTTAATTATATATTTTCATTTTTTTTCCTTTTTTAACATATTCATATAAATTTACATATTATCTTTCTACAAATTCCGTCATTCATTCAAATTTTAGAATATATTGCCGCATCAACAAAACAAACAATATCATTGAAAGAACAAAAAAACATAAAACGTATAACCATTGCAGAATTACGAGCGTTAAACCTGTTTCAAAATTAGGTAAACATTTCTTAAATATAATTTATTTCATTTCGTATTTATTTAAAATGAATTGAATTTTTTTTTCTATTCTACAGAAAACAAGATACACAGTAAGAGCAACTATTACTGAAATTGATGCCTACGAAAGATGGTTTTATTATGCATGTACAAAATGTTACATATAAGTAAAAGAATCAAGAACATCTTGATGGTGTGATACAAATAGATATTTATTTACAATGCCATTTACTTGGTAATAATGTTTATTAAAAAAATAACAAATTTTTATAATTATAATATAAACATATTTTTATTTCTAAACAGGTACAAAATCAATTTACACATTAAAGATAATACATGAAGAACAAATGCAATGATATTTGGCAAAACAATGCAATCGCTCATAAATAAAGCTTGCTCTACGCCCACTTTTAAGGAAGCCTACACCGATCGTTATATAATTTCTCTTATCCTAGAATAAATCATAGGAATATCAAAAATATTTGTTATCCAATTCCGTAATCGAGGTGCATTCATAAACACAGTTATTTTAAAAATTTTCAACGATGATGAACTTCTGTTGTACTTACTTCCAACAATATCAGCATCCTCAAGAGGAACCCCATCAGTTTCAAACCCGCACACAATCAAGAATGTTGAACCAACGTAAACAACTATTCATGTCTTTTTTTTTTAAAGCTTAATAGAACATCAATTATAATATAATAATATTTATTATTATTACACAATCACCATCAGCCTGTTTCAATACAAAGCTCTTCGAAAAAGAGAAAACCAATCAAGTAATACTATTCTTTATATATTAAAACAATTATTTCATTCAAAATAAAAAATTTATTACTATCGGTTATAATATATTAACGACTAATTATATTTATTTTCTGTCTTTCTTTATTGCAGCTCTGAGGAAAAGAATAAAAAAAAAATAAAGAAGAATAATAACAAGTCTTACAAAATATATATGTAAATATATATATAGACACACACACACACATACACACACACTCAAATATGTAAATAAATAGGTATATGTATGTACCACAGCTTGGAAACTGAACTTTAATCATATACCATTTTTTGTGTTAGCATTTAAATATCATTTTTATACTCTGTTTTGGTAAAATATTTAACAACATAAACACCTGTGCAATAGCACGGGTAACCCACTAGTTCTAACCAGAGGGAAGGCAATAAAGTGCCTAAAATCCAGATATTAAGAAAAATGACAGTATTAATTGTCGTCTTAGGAAACTAATTTATCCGAACTTACATGTAATTGTATGGGCGATAATTTGTATCAAGTGTTAGTATCATATTCTGGTTGTCTCTTTCTAAATTTTCACTAAATTTGAACACAACTTGAGTGAGACCTACTTTTTTTTCTTTCTTATTTTGAAAATTACAACATAAATACGATATGATCACTTTAGAAGTTGACTCGACATAAAATTTACTCGGGGACATGAGATTGACACTTAAACCATAAACTTTTGTTGATATTTTTAAGTACATTATAAAAATAAAAATAAAAAGTATAACATGCTAAATTAATATGATAACATGTATCAAAACCAAGCAAATAAGAGCATAGGATCATGAGAACAATAATCATAAAAGGTAAAAATCTAGATATATACACTCTATGAGGTATTTTTCTTATTTTTTTTAAAATATATAATGTAAAATATATATTTTAAAGCCATGAGCCTAGTGTCATGTTCAGGTTAAACAATTTAGGCTGGGTATCAATAATAAGTACTTAACAATCTGCAGGATTTGTATATATAATTATGCTAATTAGTGTCAAAACAACCAATTAATCATATTTAATTTTGCGGATTAAGTACGACTGAAAATGAGAACGTGCGTTTTTTATGATATGATATGGTCAACAATATGTACACTAGCTAAGAGAAGCTTAAAGACTTTCACTAATCACTATCCTAATTATGCGGATTAAGTACGACAGAAAAAGAAAACTTGCACTTTTTTTGATATGATATGATTAACAGTATGTACACTAGTTAATGAAAGCTTAAAGACATTCACTAATCACTATCCGTATGATGCAAAACTTTTATGATTTTAATTAGAAAATATATATATTTTTTTGATATAGTATACAAAAATGTTTTGTTGGTACGTTATATATGTGCTAAATATTGATTATGCTGCCCTTTTCATTGTGAATCTTTGGGCACAAGCACCTTATCAGAGCATCACCATTCAAAAGTAGTTTAAATAATATGACATTACGCAGGAATAAAGGGCATTAAAAATATTTTTAATTGTGTCAGTCGACTTAATTTGATATGTAATTTAGAAAAAAATTAGGAGAATAATCGTCTTGTTATTCTGATAGAATATCAAATATATCATACTAGAATATTAATAGCATAAATGATAAATTTTGAAATTGATTAAAAAGCTAAAATAGTTTTACCCTTTTGATGGCACTCATAAAATTTTTTGTAAAATTTAACATTTAGATAAACCCATTATAGAAATCTATAGGATTAAATGAATGGTTATTTACCTCAAGTTGTTTTAGCATGACTGCCAGCTAAATGCAAAATGGTGTTTCCTCCAGTATGGACATTAAAATTTTCAACAAGAGTAACGAGTAATCTAAAAAATTAATTTAGAATCTTATCAGAATGAATTATTATTAAAATATAGTCTAAAAAGAACAGTTAAAATGCTAATTAATCTTTTCTATTTATTTTGGTAGAAGATTAAAAAATATTTTCTATTCATTTCGTAATATGTTTTCTAGTAGTGCTTGTTTCATTCGCTATTTTCCACCGCTATTCATATGATTGGCAAATATTAACTAGCGACAGCATTTGGGAATAAATGATTTCCACAGGAGAGAGAGAGAGAGAGAGAGAGAGAGAGAGAGAGAGAGAAACTCTTAAAGAATTCCGAATGAGTTTTCACTTCTTCATTAAATGCATTGTACAATAAAATCTAATGTAAATACAGCTCTACAAGTTGCGGGTCCCGTTTATTTCGCTGATTCGAGTTTAGAATTCAAGTTTTATTACAGTAAAAACTCTCATAAACAGTCTCATCTAACTTTTTTATTACAGTAAAAAGTTCTCACATAGAATCACATCTTAATTTGAATTAAAAACTCGAATCAGCGAACTAAACGGGCTCAGTTAATCAATGGTTGGCTAACACATGTACAATTGCAAAACTAATTACAAACACTAGTTACAACTAACTATCAGCTATTTCTATTAAGCTCTAACTAATTAATCAAATCAGTTATTACTGCTAACATCGAGAGACATATATCCGTCTGTCAGTGTAATGTGCAGATTCTATGCTTACAATTTACAAGGGTTCACCATAAATCAGAGCATAATTTTCACTTGAATGAATTATCTATTTACCAAGAAAAAAAAAAAAAAACGATGGTCAAGACAATAACTATTAGTTGTCCATCTTTATTCTTCAGCTCCCACAGCTTAAAAAAAAACACACACACAATTGTCAACTCACAAACATGAACAATCTCTGCACTTTAGCAATTTTTTTCAGTTCACACAGCTTAAAAAAAAAAAAAAACACACTCACAATTGTCAACTCACAAACATGAACAATCTCTGCACCTTAGCAATTTTCTAACTGCCGTTTGAATCTCTTAGCAAGCGCCAACAAACACAGCTTATTGGGTCTTAACCCCTTAACAATCAAAACCCAACACAGAAACCGAACCGAGTGGAACAGCCCGATGAGCCCAAGAAGCATACCCCAGGCATAAAACGACACATTGTCGATCGAAAGCACCGGATTGATGATGTCATCAGGCGTGACCAAGTACAAGCCTTGGAGGAACGTGAGCGCCATGAAGGTGAGGGCCACGCACATCGCCACCGTCAGAATCCACGTGCCGAACTTGTTCCCCATCGGAACGCCGCTGATCAGAAGAAGAATCACGCCCAGTGACGCCAGGAACGACGCGCTGTTGTACGTTATGAAAGTCTTGTAGTCGTCTCTGAAGTCGTCGGCGTATCCGAACACGGCGGTTCCGGCGATGCATATGTCGCTTTCGCTGCACCGGAACCTCGGGTTTTTAGTGCTGTTATGGTTGCTATCCCACACGCCGCCGGGAGGATTGACAGCACTCTGGAATGTTATCGTCGCGATCACCGTCGCCACTACCATTAGCGAGTTGTGCGTTTCTTGGGTCAAAATCGTGCCCTCGGACTTCACGTGTTTAACCCATTTTCTCCACCACTTGGATAATTTGTTCTTGATTACGGACGGCTTGGTCGTTGGTTCTGGTGTGCTGATCTTGAGATGATCACAATCTTGGAGCTTTTCTCGGGTTTCGATTCCTGTGTCGGCGTTCGTGAGGATCCGTTGGATTTGAAGGGCTTTGAAGTCTGGTGGGAAGGGCTCTAGCATGTCTGAGGCTTTGAGTTCTTTGTTGTTGAGGGTGTTTTCTGCTGCTGCTTTTACACCAGGTATCGATAACAAGTACTTAACAATCTGCAGAATTTGTATATATGACGATGTTAATTAGTGTAAAAAGTGTCAATTAATCATATTTAATTAGGCTGATTAAGTATTACTGAAAATGAGAACGCGCATTTTTTATGATAATAATAGAATTTAGAGAAAAGTACAAGAATAACCATTTTATTCCATCATGCTATTATTCATGCCATTAAAAAAATATTCTGATAGAATATTAAAATATCGTGTAGAAAAAAAAATACTGTAGAAGATGAAAGATATTCTCTTAAAATATCAATAGCATAGATGATAAATTTTGAAATTGATGGAAAAAATAAAGTAGTTTTATCTTTTTGGTGGCATTCTTAAAAATTTCTCTAGAATTTAACATTCAGATATGCCCGTTATAGAAATCTATAGGATCCGATGAATGGTTAATTACCTCAGTTTTCTTTAGCATGACTGCTAAATGCAAAATGGTGTTTCCTCCAGTATGCTCTTTCGAATTGAGGAAGTCTGCATTGTGATAACCAACTGATTTCACCAACACCTTGAGAGCCTTCAAATGGTTGTACTGAACACACAAGTGGAGAACTGTTTCTCCATCAGGAAGTACTTCGAAAATCGACCTCTGTTGTGCGCTAACGAGTAGCTCAATCACGTCGACATGGCCTCTCATGGCTGCATAATGGAGAGGTATTCTGCCACATTCATCTTTTGCCAAGCACATGATATCAGGATCTTGGTTTTGTTGCAACAATGCTTGGACTATCTCGGTGTGGCCCTTGGCAGAAGCCAAGTGAAGTGGCGACCGTTTGAGGGCGTCCAACTCGAAAGTGAGTTTTGGTTCGAGAGCAAGGAGCTGTTTGGTGAAATGAAGGTGGCCTAGCAAAGCTGAGATGTGCAAGGGAGTTTCAGTGAAAGTGGTGAGTGAAATCTTACTCAGAATTAATGGGTCCTTTCGGATCAATGAGTTCAAGGTGACTACTGACCCTTCCATTGATGCCTCGTAAAGTCTTGTTATTGTATCATCTTCCTCATTACTCCTTATTTCCATTGTTGTTGTTGTGGTTGTTGTTGTTGTTGTTTTTTTTTTTTTTTTTTTTTTTTTTTTTTTTCCCTTAATGTGTGCGTACTATGTATACCATTGATCTTGCTTCAAATGGTATATTAATATAAAAGAGTCCATTTGAACAAAATCAGGAATATGTTCCTTGTTATCTACGGTCAAAAGTAAAGTCACATGCATATCAACTTTAGTGTAATTAGATTGTTGGAGAAGGTGAATAAAGACTAATGACAAGCAAGTAAGATGCCAACACAATTTAGGATCCGTTTGGTTTATGGGTTCAAATCATAGTTTATAATTTTGAGAAATTTAAATTTTTTTGACAGAAAAACACTATAGCAATCAAGAACTATGATTTAAACCACGCAAAATCTTTGAAACAAACGTCACCCTAATATTTATTCATTTTTTCTATCTGTAAAAATTCCAGCTTCCACTTTTTCTATGGCTTGACAACTATTTTTTGGGTTCCAATTAGGAACTAAATAGGTGTTGATAAATGTTCAATTAATGTTCATCTCGGGTTTCAATTAAAGTTCAAACTTCAAAGGGTATTAAACGACAATCTCTCACAACTAAATGACATGCACACACACGATATATATATATATAATATATATATATATATATATATATGTAGAATCTCATAATTTGTCTTTGTTCTGGCGCCATCCACCATATTCACTGCCGTAAAAGGAAAGAAAGATATATATATAATATATATATATATACATACATACTCATATATAATGTATTTATATATAAACGCAAATTAGATGCTCTGAATTATGTTTACCAATTGAGTCGTTGAACCCTTTTCAGATCGTAATCTTTAGATATAATTTCTTTAAAAGTTGAAGTTGTCGTTGGTGAAGTTGTTATAAGTTTAGTAATAGTTTAGATATGTGCGATGAGCGTATTAAGTTGTAATTGAGATTTTTGTAAGGTAAAATATGAATAACAACATATAAGAAACAATATGTATAAAAATAAATCACTTAAAAATTCAAAAAGAGACATATTAAAGGGTAACAGGCATATTCGGCAGAAGAAAGCAGCAAGCAATACTGTGGAGTGCTTAATCACCACATATTAAAGAAACGACACTATGTCAATTGTCGTCCAAGGAAAACAATTATCCAAAACTTTCACGTAAAGCCTATTGATCTTGCTCAAAATCATCGGGTCCTTTTGGATGAAAGTTCAAGTCACCTATTGATACTTGTATTGATGCATCTTTTGCTCCCCATTATTATTATTGCTCTGATACTCTTTAAGTTTGGAAAATATGGCATATCCTTTCTATGGAATAATAATGAGTATAAATACAAAGTGTAAAAGATTTGATTAGGGTAGTTTTATAATTCAAATTCAAATGAAAGGATATTTCCTATTCTAAAATTCAAACTAGAAACAAATTTATAATAGGAAATTGGATAAATACGAAAATTTAAAATACAAAAATTTTAATTTCTCTTATAATATTTTCACTTGAATGAAGTATTTATTTGTCCTTTGAGCAATGAAAAAAAAACAATGGTCAATAATTATTAGTCAAGTAATTGTGTTTTCTTCTTACATACATCTCTAGTCTTCAGTTCACACAGCTAAAAGAAACGCAATTGTCAACTCGCAAAATCAGGATTATTACTTATTACATACATATCATTCCTTACAGACACACACACACACACACACACATATATATATATATGTATATATTGTTTTATTCCTCGCAAAATCTAGTTTTTATGCTTCGAATTTTGTATACCAATTGGTATATGAGCCTTTTCCGCCTGCAAGCTTAAACTGTAATTTTTTCACTCAAAAGTTGACGGTGAAGTTGATTCTAGATTAGGACAAACCAAAAAAAAAAAAAAAAAAGCGAAGAAGAAGTAAGTTAGAATCGTCAATTTATGATAGTACGAAAAAGATATCTATTCAGAAAGCATTATATTCAAACACTTTTTTTTTCTTTTTTAGTGACGTATGATGAAAGATTGCGGTGAAGAAGAAGGAACCAACAACCAATGTGTTGCACAACATTCTTGCCGGAATATTTGTTGTGAAAGACCCTACAAGGTGCGAGGTGCAACCTGTTGCACAATCTAACCTGAGGGAAGGCAATGAAGTGCCTAAAATCCAGATATTAAAGAAAACGGCACTATTAATTGTCGTCCTAGGAAACTAGTTTATCCGAACTTACATGTGATTGTAGGGGCGGCAATTTATGTTAAGTATTGTATTAGTGTTGTGTTTTTGTTGTCTCTTTCTAAATTTTCACTAAATCTGAACACAACTTGCAATTCTAATTTTTTTTCATTCCCTTTTTTTTTTTTTTAAAATTGTAACATAAATACAACATGATCACTTTAGAGGTTGACTTGACATAAATTTACTCGTTGAGATTGACACTTAAACCATAAACTTTTGTTGATATTTTTAAGTACATTATAAAAACAAAAAATAAAAAATTATAACATGCTAAAATATGATAACATATATCAAAATCAAGAAAATAAGAACATACGATCAAAAGAAAAACAATCATAAAAGGTAAAAATCTAGACACATACACTATACGAGATATTTGTCTCATTTTCCTTAAAATATATAATGTAAAATATATATTAAAAACCCATCAGCCTAGTATCGTGTTCAGGTTAAACAATTTAGGCCGGGTATCGATAATAAGTACTTAACAGTATGCAAAAATTGTATATATGATGATGTTAATTAGTTTCAAAACTGCTAATTAATCATATTTAATCGCATTAAATACGACTGAAAATGGTTCATGATCTGTTTGATTCATGAATTCAAATTATGGTTCATGATTTCGATTTTTGAATTAATTTTTTTTAAGAGAAAAACATTGTAGTAGTAGTAAGAACCATGATTTGAACCACACATAATTCTTGAAACAAATGTTACCCTAGTGCTCATTTATTTTTTTTTCTTTTGTAAAATTTCAGTTTCCACTTTTTCTATGGTTTGACAACTATTTTTTGGGTTCCAATTAGGCACTAAATAGGTGTTGATAAATGTTCAATTAATGTTCATCTCGGATTTCAATTAAAGTGCAAACTTCAAAGGGTATTGAACGACAATCTCTCACGACTAAATGACATATATATATATATATATATATATATATATTTAGCATCTCAATATAATTTGTGTTTCTTCTGGAGCCATCCACCATATATATTCACTGCCGTAAAAGGAAAAAAAAAAAAGAAATATATACACACACACATATAATGTATTTATATATAAACGCAAATTAGATGCTCTAAATTATGTTTACCAATTGAGTCGATGAACCCTTTCCAGATCGTAATCTTTCGATATATTTTCTCTGCACGAAAGTTGGAGTTGTCGTTGGTAAAGTTGCTTTAAGTGAAGTACTAGTTTAGACATGTGTGATGTACGTATTGAGTTGTAATTGAAGTTTTTATAAGGTAAAATATATGAATAACAACATAAAAGAAACAATATGTATAAAATAAATCACTTAAAAATTCAAAAAGAGACATATTAAAGGGTAACAAGCATATTCTACAGAAGAAAGCAACAAGCCAACCACACAACCAAAAAAAAAAAAAAAAAAAAAAACAAAAAAAACACCCCAACAAAAACACCAAACACCCACACAAATACTGTAGATTGCTTAATCACCACAAATATTAAAGAAACGACACTGTCAATTGTCGTCCAAAGAAAACAATTATCCAAACTTTCACGTAAAGCCTATTGATCTTGCTCAAAATCATCGGGTCCTTTTGGATGAAAGTTCAAGTCACCTATTGATACTTGTATTGATGCATCTTTTGCTCCCCATTATTATTATTGCTCTGATACTCTTTGAGTTTGGAAAATATGGCATATCCTTTCTATGGAATAATAATGAGTATAAATACAAAGTGTAAAATATTTGATTAGGGTAGTTTTATAATTCAAATTCAAATGAAAGGATATTTCCTATTCTAAAATTCAAACTAGAAACAAATTTATAATAGGAAATTGGATAAATACGAAAATTTAAAATACAAAAATTTTAATTTCTCTTATAATATTTTCACTTGAATGAAGTATTTATTTGTCCTTTGAGCAATGAAAAAAACAATGGTCAATAATTATTAGTCAAGTAATTGTGTTTTCTTCTTACATACATCTCTAGTCTTCAGTTCACACAGCTAAAAGAAACACAATTGTCAACTCGCAAAATCAGGATTATTACTTATTACATACATATCATTCCTTACAGACACACACACACACACACACACATATATATATATATATATGTATATATTGTTTTATTCCTCGCAAAATCTAGTTTTTATGCTTCGAATTTTGTATACCAATTGGTATATGAGCCTTTTCCGCTTGCAAGCTTAAACTGTAATTTTTTCACTCAAAAGTTGACGGTGAAGTTGATTCTAGATTAGGACAAACCAAAAAAAAAAAAAAAAAAAAAAAAAAAAAAGCGAAGAAGAAGTAAGTTAGAATCGTCAATTTATGATAGTACGAAAAAGATATCTATTCAGAAAGCATCATATTCAAACACTTTTTTTTTCTTTTTTAGTGACGTATGATGAAAGATTGCGGTGAATTAGAAGAAGGAACCAACAACCAATGTGTTGCACATTCTTGCCGGAATATTTGTTGTGAAAGACCCTACAAGATGCGAGGTGCAACCTGTTGCACAATCTAACCTGAGGGAAGGCAATGAAGTGCCTAAAATCCAGATATTAAAGAAAACGGCACTATTAATTGTCGTCCTAGGAAACTAGTTTATCCGAACTTACATGTGATTGTAGGGGCGGCAATTTATGTTAAGTATTGTATTAGTGTTGTGTTTTTGTTGTCTCTTTCTAAATTTTCACTAAATCTGAACACAACTTGCAATTCTATTTTTTTTTCATTCATTTTTTTTTTTTAAAATTGTAACATAAATACAACATGATCACTTTAAAGGTTGACTTGACATAAATTTACTCGTGGACATGAGATTGACACTTAAACCATAAACTTTTGTTGATATTTTTAAGTACATTATAAAAAACTAAAAATAAAAAATTATAACATGCTAAAGTATGATAACATATATCAAAATCAAGAAAATAAGAACATACGATCATGAGAAAAACAATCATAAATGAGTAAAAGTCTAGACACATACGTTCTATGAGTATTTGTCTCCTTTTCCTTAAAATATATAATGTAAAATATATATTAAAAACCCATCAGCCTAGTGTCGTGTTCGGGTTAGACAATTTAGGCCGGGTATCGATAAGAAGTACTTAACAGTATGTAGAATTTGTATATATGATGATGTTAATTAGTGTTAGAACTGCTAATTAATCATATTTAATTATACGGATTAAATGCGACTGAAAATGACAACATGCATTTTTTATGATATGAAATGATCAACATTATGTACACTAGCTAGTGTTAGAACTTTAGACGGGCCGCCCGCGACATCAAAAATTTTGAATTTTTACCCGATGACCGAGCCTGCTCGAGCCTGGATTTTTGGGCTACCCGACCTAACCCAAAAAACATCATGGACGGGCTTCAGGCAGCTTTTGGCTGCTCGAACCCGCCTGAGTTTCCTGAATTTTTTTAAATATTTTTTAAATATTTATATATTATTATATATATTATATATAATATTGTTCATTAATTGTATATGGTATGTATATAAATGATTTTTAAGTTATTTATTGTAAAAATTATACAAAAATTATAAGAGAGATTGCAATTTGAAATTTGAAATGAACACGAACTATATAAAAAAATTATTTATTAATTTTTAAATTTGTAATTCATGATTGCCTCATTAAAAACCTTACTAAGAAAAACCCAATTGGGGTAAAAACTTGGTAAGAAAAAAAGAGTGCAATCATTGTGGGACGAATTACAAATTTGACGAACTTATAAAGTCTATACAAGATTACAATAACACTATACAAAGTAAATAAATATTTACAAATTACAATAATAGAATTTAATTTAAAGCTGAAGGATCATCTTAAAAATTAAAAGTTAATCTATTAAATTCATCGATCCATTCTTGGCTTGCCGGTGAAATTGTATCATGTAAGCGTTGGTCATAATGATCCCAATCCTTAATGCACACCAAAGCTTCAACAATGTCCTGTTGCAATGCGTTTTTACGTTCTTCAAGTATTCAGCTGGTCGTATTGAAGGCTTGTTTGGATGAAACGGTGGAGACTGAGATCGAAAAAATATCCATTGCCAGTCGAGTTAGGATCGGCCAAGTTAATGCTCGTGCCATCCACCACTGAACCAAATCAAACATTTCACTATTGTAGACACCTAAGCCCTCACTCAGGTACGCCATTAACTTGTTGAAGCTGCCGCTATTGCCGCCACCTCTTGATGAAGATCCACTCCAAATTCTTCTTGACCTTAAGTCGCCGTCGTCGTCTTCTTCTTATTCTTCAACTCGAAAACATTCAACAATGAATGCGGATTGTCGTCTCGTTGTTGCAGTTGTTCTACACGAGGTGTGTTTCTAAACCTACTTTCATAAGAGCTATAGAGAGATAATATTTTTTCCTTTATAATAAGAAATTAGTTAGAACAGTCGATATCTAAAAAGTTACATAAGTTGTCTAATCCACTTTCTAAATTGTCCTTCTTCGATTTTGAATTGGACATCAACGAGAATATCACCACCATAACCAGAAGAATCCATTATGAAAAATAAGAGAGATTGAGAGCGCTTTGAGAGAGATTTGAGCGAGATTAAGAGAGATTTGAGAGAGATTAAGAGAGATTGAGAGAAATTAAGAGAAGATGAGAGTTTTTGGGTGAGGAAAATGGTTGGGTGAGGGGGGTATTTATAGGAAATTTTTTGGCTTGAAAATTTTTTTTTCCCTCAAATTTTCGGTTCCAACGGTAACACACTTTCGGGTCTGGTAGATCGGACACCGGTAAAAAAAAATGTTGGGGTCGGGTAGGTCGGGTGGCGGGTCAGCCAAATAGAGCCGTTGCATTCAAAATTCGGGCTAACGGTCACCAAAAATTCGGGTCGAGCAAACATTCAAAATAACTAGCCGTTTTTTGGGTTTTGGGCTTCGGGTTATGTTAGAAAATTTTAAAAAAATTCCGGCAGACGGCGGTCACGGCTTCTCCACTGGCGGTGGGCTGCCGGGGTTGGTTTTTTCTCGACCTGCCCGAGCCCGAGCCCGAGCCCGGCAAAAATGTGCAGACGGATGGCGAATGGTGCCTGCCCGCCGAGCCTAAAAATTTTCAGACTTCGGGCAGGCTGCCGCCCGAACTTACAATACTAAAACTAGCTAACAGAAGCAATGTGTTACACATTCAATTCTAATCCAGAAAAAGAAAAAAAAAAAAAAGACAGAAAAAGTGTCGTACATTCTTGTCGGCATTATTGTTGTGAAAAGCACTCTGAAGATGCATTGTGTTGCCCATTCTTACCGGATGGGGCAATACTGTAAAGTGCTTAATCACCACGTATTAAAGAAACGATACTATGTCAATTGTCGTCCAAGGAAAAACTATTATCCAAAAACTTTCACGTAAAGCCTATTGATCTTGCTCAAAATCATTAGGTCCTTTTGGATGAAAGTTGAAGTCACCTATTGACACTTGTATTGATAATCTTTGAGTTTGGAAAATATGGCATAGCCTTTCTATTGAATAATAATGAGTATATATACAAAGTGTATAAGATTTGATTAAGGTAGTTTTCTAATTCAAATTCAAACAAAAGGATATTTCCTATTCTAAAATTCAAACTAGAAACAAATTTATAATAGGAAATTGGATAAATACGAAAATTTAAAATACAAATATTTTAATTTTGCTTATAATATGGTCACTTGAATGAAGTATTTATTTGTCCTTTGAGCAACGAAAAAAACAATGGTCAATAACTATTAGTCAAGTAATCAATAACTATTAGTCAAGTAATTGTGTTTTCTTCTTATATACATCTCTAGTCTTCAGCACACAGGTAAAGAAAACACAATCGTCAACTCGCAAAATCACGGTTATTACTTATTAAATACATATCATTCCTTGCAGAGATATATATATAACTATATATATATTTATAGTTTTCTAGATCATTTGATCATTTTAGCATGAGAGTTTCAAAAAAGATTCTAGAAGAGCTTGGGAAATCCAAATTTAATCAGGCATAGATACAAGATGATCACAATTGACAAATGAAAACTCCACAATAATACGGGAATCGGATGCTCAGCCGCACAGGATTGACTAAAGAGCAAGCTAAGCTTAATAAATTTTCTTATTCGATCCAAAACTCCATACTTTCTTCCACGACGTCACTTGGTACTAAAAATAGAAAAAGGAAAGAGATAAAATAAAAAATACCACTCATTATAGCTAACTAAAATATTTGCCATGAAAAGTGGCATAGTGAAAACACGTCTTTTATCAAACAATAAAAAATAATCCTGTTGTCCGTGTTTTTCCGACAACGCGTCACTTGCTCTCCAAAGACACTCTCAATAACACTCGCGATTTAACTAAGGATTAAAGTTGAGAAGTAATGTAAATGAGACAGAGATTTATAGTGGTTCGACAATAACTCTTTGCCTAATCCACTTGTGAATGCACTAATATCTTCTCCGCCGCGACTCGGTCCTCAATACTACTGAGAACCGTTGACTATACGGCTTGTTTGTGCTTCGCGACACCCCGCGCTCCCCAGTTGTCCCTCCTGCTGATCTTCTCGGTGGTGAGTTGGGTTTTTCTCCCCCTTATTTTTTAAGCAATAGTTAGGGAAAATGGGTGAGTAGTCCTTGATTTAGCCTTTCTTTTCTTGCAGCCGCGCCGTCTGACATGAGGTACACCATCCCGGGCAAGCAGAAGAAGAAGAGGGGAAGAGATCCCACCCCTGCGTTGCCGAGTCAACCGCGCGTCCAGGTCACTCCATCCCCTGGCATCATTAGACTCCAATTCGGGGGATGTTTGTGGTTGAGCCCACCGTCAAGAGAGCAAGGGTCGAAGTGCCCCAGGCTCGTGCCACCGTCAAGGGGACCTCGTCTCAGCCTTTTTGACGCTCATATAGGGGAAAAAGTGTCGCGGTGTCTGTACTGGGGGATCCTTTGGTGATGCGGGGTCGAAGATTAATGACCTTGACTTTGATGCAGCTGACGTGGTCCCTCGACGCTGCTTTGCGGCTTCTTCCCCGCTTCAGCCTCCCGCTCCAGGCTATATATTCATACTTCGACCCGGATTCCTGGGGCCTCCATGCCAAGAAGAGCATCCTGGAGCGTCAGCGCTTGACCGTGACGCGCCTGGTCTCAGTAAGCTTGACTTGTTATCCCTCAACACATACCGGTCGAGCCCCCGATTTTAATGCCTTAGGACTTATTTTCTTGTTTGGGTGCTTCAGGCTCTTGAGATTGCGCTCCTGAACTACGTGGAGTTGGAACCCCTGCTCGACCAGAACACGGCGTCGAGAACTTCAGCTGAGTAAGTTAAGGCCTTGCGCGCTGCTTGGGATGAGCTCTCTTTCAGCCTGGACGCCGAGAAGGCCAAGGTCCAGTCCCTGGAAGAGATTATGGAGAAAGAGAAAGAGAAGAGCTTCCAGGCGGGGTTTTCCTCGGCAGTCCAGGAATACCTTGTATCTCCCGTCTTCGAGCAGAAGAAGAGGGAGGTATTAGAGGAGTTCCTGAGGTCTAAGACGTACAATCACGCCATCGACGCCCGCCTAGAGGCCTCCAAGTCGTCCCCAAAATTCCAGCGTTTGGTCGACGCATAGGTGGAGCAATTCAAGGCTTCAGGGGCTTTCAAGGGCCTCGTTACTCAGCGACTTGAGGCTTGCAAGGCCTTCGATGAGTTTGACGAGCTCCAATTGTCGTTGATGACATCTGTTGGTGACCAGATCCTTGACCGCTTCCGCAGAAAACGTCCAGATGTCAACCTGTCCTTCTTCGACGAGTCTGACAGCGAGGAGGTAGAGGTGGTCGATCTCGACCTGGAGGTTGAGAGCGTCGATCAGATACAGGCGGATGTTGAGGAAATGCCCGGGGACGCTGAGCAGGCACCAGGAGATGGCGGCGAGTCGACGCTGGGAGGAGGTGGCAAGAAGGCATTGGGGGATGGGGTTAAGCAGTGATGAGACCATCTGCTTTTCTCATGTTTTCTTTTTCTTTTTGAATGGCCATGAGGCTGAGACATTATTTACTGGTCTGTAACGACCATAAGGTCGAGACAAACATTTTTATTTATTTTTATATACATTCATGCTTGTTTGTGCATTATGTGTGGAGAATTTTGGCTAAGTGTGGTTGAGCTCTAGCTCGACCACCTTTGCAAGTTTTTTTTTTTTTTTTTTTTAAGGGGAGAGAGAGAGAAAGGCCTCATTGTTGGCCTTATTACCCCCTCCCCAAAGCTCGACGTAGACAATTTCTATTTATTTATTGCTTTAAGTATGGTTGGGCCGGAGGCCACCGACTTTGTGGGATTTTGGGGGGCCCTATTACCCCTTTGTCAAAAACAAAGTCTTGGACTTGTTTTCGACGCACCGTGGTTGACGTATCGACATTTTGGTCGACGTATCGACGTTTTTTAGGTCGACATATTGACGCGTTTAGTCGACGTATCGACATTTTTTAGGTCGACGTATTGACATTTTAGTCGACGTATCGACATTTTGGTCGACGTATCGACATTTTTAGGTCGACGAATCGACACTTTGGTCGACGTATCGACGTTGACAGTGGATGAGTGAACCCATTTGAGAATCAGTCGAGACGCAAAACAGAGTTGGCTAAATAGACAATGCAATTTAACTATATTTATGCAGGATTTACAAATCGATGCTCTTCACAAGAATAGAGAACATGGAAAAAGTACTTAACTTAGCCCTTTTGGTCGACATGCCTCACAATCATTGACAGTAGACCTTTAGCTGGTTCGCATTCCAAGTGTGCTTGAGGTCTCGACCATCAGGCTCTGCCAGTCGAACATTGAAAGGTACTTAACTTAGCCTTTTTGGTCGACGTGCCTCGCAATCATTGGTAGTAGACCTTCAGCTGGCCCGCATTCCAAGTGTGCTTAAGGTCTCGACCATCAGGCTCTGCCAGTCGATACGACCCGTTGGCCACAACCTCTTTTCCCAAGTCGGCCTCAAGGCACCAGAGTTCTTGGGCTTAGTGTTTGGGGTTACCACCCGCAGGACCAGATCTCTAACCTTGAAGCGCTTCGGCTTGACTTTTTTTGTTGTAGTACCAAGCAGTTTTGGCTTGGTACACGGCGAGCCTTAGCTGCGCATCCGTGCGTCTTTCTTCCAGAAGGTCGAGCTTTAGGTTCATCAGTTCGGCGTTCATGCCTTCCTTGTATCGAGCTACTCGGCAAGTCGAGATGGAGATCTCAACAGGGAAAACTGCTTTGGCTCCATAGGCCATCGAGAAGGGGGTTTCCGCCATAGTGGTCCTACTCGTTGTTCTGTAGGCCCACAAGACTTTCGGCAGCTCGTCTGCCCATTTTCCTTTATAGGCATTGAGTCGTTGCTTAAGCGTTACCTTTATAATTTTGTTGACTGCCTCGGCCTGTCTGTTTGACTGTGGGTATACAACAGATGAAAAGTTCTTATGAATTCCCAATAGTTTGCAAAATCAGTTGGTGCTGTCGTTGTTGAACTGTCTCCCGTTGTCAGACACGAGAGAATGCGGTACACCAAACCTACACACTATGTTGTTTCATATGAAGTTAGTGTATTTCTCCTCTGAGATAGTCGTTAGTGGCTCGGGTTCCACCCATTTGGTAAAGTAGTCGATGGCGACAATAGCGAACTTATACCCTCCGGGGGTTTTGTGCAGGGGGCCAATAAGGTCAATCTCCCATTTAGCGAAAAGTCAGGGGGACACTATCGATGTGAGGTCCCCTGAGTGCAGTCGAGGGATTGGGGCGTACCTTTGGAAGCTTTCACACTTCTTTGCATACTCGGCTGCATCATTCTTGAGACTTGGCTAATAGTATCCCTGCCGTAGTATTTTGTAGGCTAGGGACTATCCCCCTGCATGGTTTTCGCATATCCCATCGTGCACCTCCGAGAACACCCTCTTTAATTCTCCCTTGCCGAGGCACCTGAGCAGGGGCGTTGAGTACCCCATTCGATAAAGAAGATTGTCGTGCATTGTGTATCTCACCGCTTTATACTTCATCTTTTTTGCCTACTGTCTGTCCTCGGGGAGTTCGTCGTCGACCAAGTATTGGATGATCGGGTCCATCCAGCTTGGCTGGTGGTCCACTAGCACGACCTCAGGCCTTTTCTCTGTGGTCGGGGCTTTTAAGACTTCTACGGGTACTAAGTTCAAGAGCTCGACATCTTTCGACGTTGCCAACCTGGCGAGAGCGTCGGCATTGCTATTCTCTGCTCTTGGGACTTGCTGTATATCATAGGCCATGAACATCCCCAGGGCCTCTTTGACCTTCTTTAGATAGGCGGCCATTTTCTCATCCCGGGTTTGGTACTAGCCCTTTACTTGGTTCACAATCAGTTGTGAATCACTAAAGATATCTAAGCTCCCTACTTTTAAGTGCTCCGCCAACCGGAGTTCGGCCAGCAGCACCTCATATTTGGCTTCATTATTAGACGCGGGGAATTCAAACTTGATGGCCGAAGTGATCTTGTGTCCCTCAGGAGTGTGCAATACCAATCTTGCCATTGTCGTTGTCGTTAGAGCTCCCGTCGACGTAAAGCTTCCATTGTGGTGGTGCATTAGCCTCCTCAGCTCCATCCGGTGACCCCACGAACTTTGCCATGAAGTCTGCCAGGGCTTGGCCTTTAATGGCAGCCCGTGGTTTGTAGTCGATATCAAACTGACTAAGCTCTATGGACCATTTTAGAAGTCGACCAGAAGTGTCAGGCTTTTGTAACACTTGCCTGAGAGGATGATTGGTCAATACCTGAATACTATGGGCCTGGAAGTAGTGGCGCAACTTCCTCGTTGTCATGACCAGCGCGAGGGCGAGCTTTTCCATCTGGGGATACCTCGTCTCAGCGTCGAGTAGACGCTTGCTTATGTAATACATTGGCAATTGCACCTTATTCTCTTCGTGAATCAATACCGAGCTAACGGCGTGTTCTGAGACCGCCAGATACAGGCTCAGCACCTCTCCGGTCACCGGTTTGGACAGCAGAGGCGGTTTCCCAAGGTGTTCCTTCAATTGTAGGAATGCCTGTTCGCACTCCTCCGTCCATTGGAATGACTTGCTTCTTCTCAGGGTGTTAAAAAATGGCACGCACTTATCCGTAGACTTCGAAATAAACCTATTAAGCGCGGCCACACAGCCTGTCAGCTTCTGGACCTCCTAGGGCTTCCTTGGCGACTTCATGTCGAGGAGGGCTTGTATCTTTCCTAGATTGGCCTCAATTCCTCGACTACTCACCATGAAACCCAAGAATTTTCTTGATGCGACATCGAACGCACACTTGTGGGGATTTAGCTTTATTTTGTACTTTCTGAGGACGCTGAACATTCTCCTGAGGTCCTCGACGTGTGTTGTCCCTTGTAAGGCTACCCAAGAGGGGGGGTGAATTGGGTTTATACTAATTTTTCAGATTTAACAATTTCTCTCAAGATTAATTACAAATGTAGACAATTAATCTTACACAGTCAATTTATCAAACACTTGGTGTGCAGAAATTATGTAAGTTTTGATAATATCACAAACACTTAATATACACAATGTGAGTCAATCTAATATCATATGACAAGTTCAACAAGCCTATTATCAAGAGTTTGGATCAATTAATATCAACTAACAAATTTAAAATTCAGAAATTAAAGAGATAAGGGTAAGAGAGATGCAAACGCGATTTATAGTGGTTCGACAAATAAATTTGCCTACATCCACTGTTGCCGAGATATTCCGCCTCTCAACCTCTTCCACTATACGATCATCTAACCGGCACGATCACTCCTTTTACAAGAAAGGGAATCTTTCTACCCGAGGCTTCGCCTAACCTCTTACACAATGTCGATTTTCAACGGAGATCGACTAACCAACAAACCCAACACGACAATGAGGATTATGACAATGAATAGCTCAGCCGTACACTCCTTACAATGATTTTACACACTTGAAATGATTAGGAGATTATGAAATCACACTATCAAGATATAATCCAATGTAGGCTCAAGTGAGTGTGAGAAAGTGAAATAAGGCTTTTTAGAAGATGATGATTATGGAAGCACTTTGTAGAAAGCTTTTTGGAGTTTTAAGAGATTTCAGAGCTAAATGACAATTTTTCACTTTCAGAGATGTATAGTGTTTAGAAAGATGACTTTTTTCTTTTAAACTCACTTTCCAATGGCCTCTTTTATGACCGTTCACTCGACGCCGGTCGACCGGAGCGGTTGACCGGTTGAATCAAAATTTGAAATCTCGTTCAACGGTCTTAAAAGCGGGCATTTGATCATGACCGGTCGACCGGTTGAGGCAACACCGGTCGACCGGTGCATTTGGCCTTCTCTGTCTCCGGACGACATAGGTCGACCGGTTGACGTTTAATTGAGTTCAAACCTTCACAAAGTTATTCTTTTAGACCAAATGACATTAAACCATCAGTTTAGTCTCATTTTAAAAGAGTGATGTGAGTGTGTGCATGAGCCTAAACATGATTTAATCAAGATAGCATGACATCAAAATCAAATACAAGACTATTGAGATATAAGAACCTATGAATAACTTGTCTTGCTTGATTTTGTTTGCTTGCTCTTGTTCTTTGATTTTTCAACACTTCAAGCTTTGAGTTCCTTCTTCAATTTGCATTTCTCAACCTTGAATGTATGCATTGCATTCCATACTATGCTTCTTGAGTTGATTTATAATATCAATTTTGCTAACAACACAACTCAAAGTAGAATCATTAGTAACATAATACATTGTGTTTGTTATCATCAAAACATGAGATATATTTAACCTTAGGCCAACAACGTGGTCCTCGGCTTTCCTGCTCTTTACCAACATATCAACCACGTATACCTCTATTGATTTTCCTAACTGTCCCGCGAACATTTTATTGACGAGGCGTTGATAAGTCGCTCCCGCGTTTTTGAGACTGAAGGGCATGACTTTGCAACAGTAGAGGCCCCTGTCAGTGATGAACGCCGTGTGCTCTTCATCGCGGTCGAGAATAGGTATTTGGTTGTACCCAGAGTATGCATCCATGAAGCTCAGTAGTTCATGTCCCGCTGTGACGTCGACAATCTGATCGATTCTTGGCAGTGGAAAGCTGTCCTTGGGACATGCTTTGTTTAGATCACGGAAGTCAACACATGTTCACCAATCCTCGTTGGGTTTCCGTACCAACACGGGATTTGACACCCATTCGGGGTATAGGACTTCTCGGATGAAGTTGTTCCTAATCAGCTTGTCGACTTCTGCCCACAGGGCCTCGTACCGTTCCGCGTTCATGGGTCGACGCTTTTGTCTTTTAGGCGGGCACTTCTCGTCAATGTTCAACCTGTGACACATTATATCAGGGTTTATCCCTTCCATATCTTCGTGCGTCCAGGCGAACACATCGAGGTTGCTTCTGAGGAACTCAACCAGTCCTTCACGGGTCTGCCCCTTTAGCCCCAAGCCCACCTTTAGCCTCCTTGAAGGCTCTCTCTTATCGATGGGGACTTCGGTCAAATCCTCGATCGGTCCCGTTCCAGGCTCTTCTGTTGGGAGCCTTGGATCCAGGTCGAACCCTTCCGCTCTGATCTCCACCATCCCTTCTGCTGGGAGACTTCGTACTTGTCTCAGCTCGGCATAGTGGCAACCGTCTCTGAATAAGTAAGCCTCGACTCGTACTGGTTTCCACGGACCCTTCCAAGCCTAGTAGGAGTCAGAAACTTCATGGTTTGGTGGTAAATGGATGTGGCCGCCTTTAGTGCCCTCAGCGTCGGGCGCCCTATGACCGCGTTGTATTGGTCGCCTCTCTTCACCACCAAGAATTTCGACATGACAATCGAGGTGTGTGATCGGTCTCTAATGGTCATGGGCAGCTCTATCGCCCCTTCAGGGATGACACTGTCCCCGGTGAAGCCATATAAGAGATGTGCGCTGTTTTGCAGCCTTGCGCGGGGGATTCCCATCTTCTCAAGGCAATCGGAGTACAAAATGTCCACCGAACTGCTGTTGTCCACCAGGATACGGCAAACTGTGTGGTTACCAATCATGGCCTCGACGACCAAAACGTCACTTTGAGGGAAATGCACCCCATTCGCGTCGGCCTCCGAGAAGGTGATATCGGCCTCCTCGTATTGCGCTGTCTTGTCCTCACGTTCGGAGATGTTCATGACCCTCCGGTTGAACTTTTTCTTTGCCTCTCACGTGTAATCCTTCTGTGCGCGATGAGAGGTACCGCCGAGGTACGACCCCCCAAATATCGTTCTTATGACGCCGACGGGCTCGAGTAGATTATCGTGCCTCTGCTCCTCCCGTCAGTCGTTGTTGCGTCGGTTGTTGTTGTTTCGACGGTCGGATCGGTACTCACTAAGCCTCCCTTCTCAAATCAACCTCTCGACCTCATCCCTCAGGTCATAGCATTTGGCCGTAGTGTGCCTACTCTTATCGTGAAATCGACAATACTTGTTTTGATTTCTTTGCGCTAGGTCAGACTTTAGCGGCGGTGGTCGACGCAAGACCTGGAGGTGACTGATCTCGTGATAGACGTCCTCGATCCCTATAGTCAAGGGGTTATAGGCGTCATACCTTTGCGGCTTTGGTCGCTTATTTTCCCTTGGCTCGTTGAGGCGTTGCCGCCCATGTTGCTTGGAGCAGGGTTATATCTCTGCTCGGCCTGCACCGAAGGATGACCTCGGTGCTTCTTACTGTTATTTTGATTGCTCGCCTGCCCTACCTCATCCTTGACAGGGGCTGCCGCCTTACTCTTCAAGGCCTTCTTAGCCTCTTTGGTGTTGATGAATCCCTGTGCCCTTGTCAGGAATTCCTGGTAGGTATGGGGTGGTCTCCGATCGAGGTCTGTGCTGTTGGGGATATCCTTCTTCATTCTCGACAGTGCCACTATCAGGGCTACCTCATCGGATATTCCTTCCGTGGCGGTGACCTGTTCCCCGAACCGGGCTATCCAATCTTTCAGGGACTTGTAAGGCCCCTGGTACACCCTCGACAGGTTTTGTTTAGGTAGGATGTACTTTTTGACACGTATGAACTGAGTCAGAAAGGCGTTCTTTAAGTCATCCCAACTGGTGATGAAGTTTGGTTTTAAGGATCTGAACCATCTCTTGGCGGAATCAGAAAGGTGGTTCCTGAATGCTTGACACATGACCTCCTCAGGGTATCCATGCAGGACCATATGCCCTGTGTAGACCTCCAGGTGATCGTCTAGGTCACACCTCCCGTCGTATAGCAGAATGGAGGGTGGTTTGTATCTATCTGGCAGCGGCACCCGAATAATGTTTTCTATGAACAGGTGATCGTGGGATGTGTACATCTTGGCGTCGACATTGACCGCCTCGGTGACCTTTTCCCACAACTTGTTCGAAGCTGTTTAATCAGCTCCCTATTTGTTTTTCAAGCCTGGACATCTTCTCATCCAGGGCTTTATTCTCGGCCGTTAGCTCGTCCTCCCTGGCACGCTGGGTGTCTCGGTCATGCCGAGCATTTAACTTTCCCCTGAGGTCTCCTCCGCGCGCGGACGAGGATTCCACGGGGATGGCGTTCCTCCTGTTAGCGTCGACCCAGGGCCGAGGAGGTGCGTCCTGGGTATTCACAGCTTGGGTCGCAGCCCTCTCCTGAGGCGCGCCCTGATTATTCACGGCTTAGGCCGTAGCCCTCTCCTGGGCTCTTCTCCTGTCCACCCGCTGCCGGCTTCCGACAGACCTGTTTGACCTGGCTGGGTGGGGGCTGTTGACCCCACTATCACCGACCCCCTCGGCGTCACCACGTTGGTCACTAATCACTTAGTTCCCAACGGCGGCGTTCACTGGGTTCATCAGCGCATCCTCCAGTGGGGGCATCGAGTTTTGCCGTTGATCCCGCCCGGCGAAGGTTGTAGCCATCCTTTCCACGGCTACAGCTAGTGTTTCGACCTGCTTCTGGAGCTGGTCAATACGGTCTGGGGGATTCCTAGCAGACGGCAGGGGTGGAGTCGTTGAGGTTCCTGTGGCGGCGGGAGCCTTATCTTTCTGATTAGCCATTGTGCTGCGATTGTTCTTCGGAGCCATCGTTGTTGTTTCTCACTGGATTTGATTTATGGGTTCAGCACGCCCTCCTTTTAGTGCCAATTGTTGTCGGTGTTTTTCCGACAACGCGTCACTTGCTCTCCAAAGACACTCTCAATAACACTCGCAATTTAACTAAGGATTAAAGTTGAGAAATAATGTAAATGAGACAGAGAATTATAGTGGTTCGGCAAGAACTCTTTGCCTAATCCACTTGTGAATGCACTAATATCTTCTCAGATTACAAACCCTCTTGGAGTAATGAAATAGTGCGTCACCTTCTTTTCGGTTTTCTTGGCTCTATTTATAGGCCTTTACGTGTGATTATCCCTTCGCCGTTCCCAAGGAGGAAGCCATCTTCCGTCCCTCGATTTACGGGCGGGTAGGTGAGTTTTCATGATGACAACTTCAGGAAATGCGGCTGATCCCTCTCATCTGCTGCTTGATTTCCTGACTCCTGCAGTAGCGTTGGATCAATACGTCATTCCCCGAGTTGATAAGACCGCTGATGGATTTGACTGGACACGCTGTCTCGACGCAGTGGCCTCCCACAGTCAAGTCATGGTGGTCGATGTAGCTCGCCCCACAGTCGAGTCATGGTGTCGATGTATCTCGCCGCATATGGTCTCTCAACGTAAAGGACACTTCAACTACAGTCTGCTCTCTCGACGCTAGCGACTAATCCTTGGTGGGGAGTGCTCGGCGCTTGTCGTTGGATAGAGTGGTCGATTCCTCAACCATGGTGTAACAAATCCTTAATGACACAAACTTATATTTATAATAACACAAATATTAAGATTGTGTTAAAAAATAACAAACCTTGTACTTTTCTCAAAAAAAAAAAAAGGAAATAAAAAACAAGAACAATGTTACATCTGAACAATTCCCTAACTGCTGTTTGAATCTCTTAGCAAGCGCCAACAAACCACAGAACATATTTTGCCAATCACGTCGACATGGCCTCTCATGGCTGCATAATGGAGAGGTATTCTTCCACATTCATCTTTTGCCAAGCACATGCATATCAGGACCCTTGGTTTTGTTGCAGCAATGCTTGGACTACCTCCGCATGGCCCTTCGCGGAAGCCGAGTGCAGCGGCGACCGTTTGAGCGCGTCCAACTCGGTCGAAAGCTTAGCTGTTTGGTGAAATGAAGGTGGCCTAGCAAAGCTGAGTTGTGCATGCTCGAGAGTTTTAGTGAAAGTGATGAGTGAAATCTTGTTCAGAATCAATGGATCCTTTCGGATCAACGCGTAAAAGGTGAATACTGATCCTTCTATTGATGCCCCGCAAAGCCTTGTTATTAATGTATCATCTTCCTCACCACTCCTTATTTCCATTGTTTTTCTGTGATGGGTGTCTACGTATGAATAGGATGGTACCATTGATCTTGCCTTATATGGTATATAATATTAAAGAGTTGATTTGAACAAAAATAGTTTCATATGAAAATCAGGAATATGTTCCCTGACATCTACAGTCAAAAGTAAAGTGACATGCATATCAACTTTATATAAGAACAAATAACACCAATACATTAACAGCAATTCTCACAACACCCACTAAACACAGCTAATTGAGCTAATTAAGCTGAATTTTCAGAACCACCAAGTCAAATACATGAATCACATACATATAGCCCTATATATATATCATTTCGTAGAGATCATATTCCACAACAAAAGTAGTCCGAATCAGAAATAGACTCTGCTTGTGTAAATCAATTAATTCTCCGTATTCTCGATTGGCTTCTTCTTCTTCTTGGGTCTGCAGCAGCCGCACAATTTTCTCACTAGCCAAACGAGAAGGCGAATCGTCTGAAGCAAGCACACAAGCGAAAGCACCCCAAACCAAGAAAAAACCAAGACGTTGTATATTTCCACCATGGGACTGGGTGACACCATCATCACCCCAAGCAGGAAAGCGATAGACATGAACGTAACCGCCCCACACATGGCCATTGTCAGCAACCACATGCAGATCTTGTTCTTGATCGGGAACCCGCTCACCAGCAGCAGGATCGCGCTAATAGAGGCAAGGAACGATAAACTAATGTAAAGCAGAAAATTGGAGTACGCATCCGGATATAGTTGCGCCATCACTGAGGTTCCTGCTAATATATAAGAAAAATTTTCAGTTCAAATACTAAAGAAGTAGGTTCGTAATTATATTTATCTATTATTAAATGAGGGCACAAATATAACATTTTTGTTGAGAGGGGATACAACTACTATCTTCTTAATTTTTTTAATTAGGAGGATAATTAAAATTTTCCAACAATTAATAATTGTGAATTATTATGACATTTTACTTCATGTAAATATTTTTAGCTAGTCACCTCTTTCAGAAAAATCTTTGTATATTATTTCCTTTTGTGTATACTATTCCTCAGTCATGAGTATATATTGTATTTATTATTCATCAATGAATTTTGGCAAAGCCAGTCACAAGATTCTCTCCTTTTAACTCTCTTTTTATACCTGCGAGGCACATGTTCTTCTTGCTGCACATGAACTTGCCGTTGAACGATTCGGTCGTGCTTTCCTGCCATATACCTATTGCGAATAACAAGAGAAATGGTAGAATATTGAAGATTCTGTTATACCACCATATGAATAATGGTTTCTCACTTATATACACGGTTACAAGAGATAAATATTGTAACTAATCCTCAACTAAGTATACAAGTCAGCAAAGCTTGTACAACAAGCCAAAATACTGAAAAACTGAAATAACCAATTGGTGTAATAATACCTCCCGGAGGACTCATTGCCGTCGTGAACGTCATCGTCCCGATGACCGTAGCGACCACCATGATGGAGCCTCGCTTGTCGTCCATCCATTGGCCTTTGTATTTCAATAACTCTTTCAGTTTGCGCCACCACCTCCTGAGGAAGAAGCCGCCTGATTTCTTTTTTCTCTTGCTTGCTGCTAGTTGTTTATCATTTCCCGGTTTGTCGCGGTTTTGTCTTGATGTAAGGTTGGCATCCATGAGAATGCATTGGATTTTGAGGCTTTTGAAGTCTCTTGGGAATTGATCGTCGTCACCAACTAGTAGGTCACAAGCTCTGAGACCTTTGTGGTTGACGCTGGTTTCTGCTTCTGATCTTACTTCAGGAAGAGAAAATAAGTATTTTACAGTCTGCAACAATATGCATATAGTTAGTGTACGCATATATGCAATCGGTTCGGTTCGTCTTGTTTTATCACATAAATAACTAACCTGGATATTTAAATTTTTATAAGAAAAAAATACTGTAATAGAATGATTTGCATTTTGATTTCAAATATGAATTCATATTCATTTGAAAATTTATTTGTAGTAATATTCATTGTTTAATTTGTGATTACAGGCTTAGGTACTTAATTACATACCTATTTTCATTAATGTTGAGAGTTCAAATTTTAATTACCTCACATATCCTGCAATTTTTTTTTTCCTTTCCATTTTTATAGTATATGATTTTTAAAAAATATCCAATATCATATTTTCCAGGAATATTCCTCTCTAGACGGCTCATATATGGTGACACTGACTCCAGAGTGAACACCGACGCATTTTCAAAGTGATCATACATATATTGTTCCCGACTATTCTTAGACACCCCGACAATTCTTAATGGTGGTCCCCAGACGACCACTGACACCCCGACAATTCTTAATGGTGGTCCCCAGACGACCACTGACACCCACTCTTTCATTGTGCAGTATCCACAAGAGGAAATTTATACGATTGCGGTCAATAACTCAATAATAGACGATGGTGAGGATAAATTAATAGGCATTTAAAAGTATATAAGTTGTGATTTTTATTTTTTATTTTTTATTTATAATTTTTTTAGTTAAATAATTACACTAATAAAAAAATATTTATTAAAAATAAAATATAAAAATCTAAATTCATGCACTTTTAAAAATAAATTCTCTATTATGATAAATTCTCTATTATGAAACAAATTTTGGAACATTCTTATCCAACATTGATAACTTCTTTATTATATATCCAGTTCTAATAATTTTAAATATTAATTAAACATTACCTTCATGCATGTTAATTAAATTAATAATTTACACCGGATCAAACATGTGATAGATATTTTAGATGTGAAATAATGTCATGTCGAGGAGACTCCCGGAGGTCTCTCGGGAGTCTCCCGGGGTCTTCCGGGGGTGTCCTGAGAGTGCTCCAGGAGTGCCCCGGAGGTGATCCGGGAGTGCCTTAGGGTGTCCCGGGGGTGTCCTAGGGGTCTCTCAGGTCCCTGCATTTATTGTTTGAGTATATGAGTACTCCAACATCTCATATTTTATTTACATAAAAAAAATACATCATGTTACAAGTAGAGTCCACATGTCAAATAATAAATATAATGAGTGATAAAAAGAGTAATAGAAAGAGTGATGCTACCATTTTTCTCATGTTATAACTCAACTGAAAGTCACCTCTTATGTTTAATGAAATCGCGTTAATTCGGACATTGGAAAACTAACCTTAATTTGCTTCAGCATCACAGCCAAATGCAAAATAGTATTGCCATGCGCCTGCTCTTTCAAGTTGAGAAACTCTCCATTCTCAGAACCAACTGATTCCACCAACACTTCGAGAGCCTCCAAATGATTGTATTGAACGCACAAGTGCAAAACTGTTTCTCCAACCGGAGTCATCTCGAAAATCGACCTCCGTTGTGCGCTAACAAGAAGCCTAATCACATCAACACGGCCTCTCATGGCTGCATAATGAAGAGGGATTCTTCCATCTTCATCTTTGGTGAAGCACATGATGATGTCTTGGTGATTTTCTTGTAACAAAGCTTGAACTATCCCGGCATGACCCTCGGCGGAAGCCAAGTGAAGAGGTGATCGGTTGCGGGAGTCCAACTCCGAAGCGAGTTTTGGTTTGTGAATCAGAAGTTGTTTGGTGAAATTAAGGTGGCCGAGGAGAGCTGATATGTGGAGAGGAGTTTCGTTGAAGGGTGTAAGTGAGATCTTACTGAGAATCAATGGATCCTTTTGGATTAATGAGTTGAAGGTGAGAACACATCCTTCCATTGATGCCTCATAAAGCTTTGTAATTGTATCCTCTCCAGCCTCACGCCTTGTATCCATATTACTTTTGTCTATGAAAAGGAAAGAAGTCTATATATATAGACGAATTTTTAATTGTTACGTTTTTAAATAAATAAGAAATTGGCGTCATATTTGATTGTATTGCAAAATCAAATACCAAACTTGCCTCATATTGTACTTCGCGGTAAATTTACTATAAAATCTATGCTAAATTTAGCACTAATGATAACATTGCATTGGAAAATAATTTCTTATTGTTTATTAATGACACATTAATTTAATATTGAATTAGAGATGCTCTAATAGATAAAAGTATTACAACTGTGAGATGTTATTCTAGGTAAAATAAAAAAAGTAAGAGCACCTCTAAAGATATTACATATTTCATGTTTTTAGTTAAAATGATTAGTGATACTATTTTTTTATATATTTTTTTTCACTCCAATCGTTAGTCAAATAATTAACTACTTCAAAAAAATACATTTCACACTAACCAAACATAACTAGCATGAAGACTAGCAATTTAAATTTTTATGTTATTTTATTCTTTAAAACCATTACTTTTCGAATTAGTGAGTTAATTTCTTTCAAACCATAATAAATACAATAAATTAATAAATATTAAAATAATCTATATTTATTTAAAATAGAAAGTGTAGTTCAAATGATGCACTTGAACTAAAATAGCTTCTAACTATTTTAACTAAAATCTAGTTAAACTTCAAGGGGACAAGATACTCCAACTCACCGAACCGCTGGAATTATTTACAGAAAAAATAAAAAGAAATATTGCAAAACAATACAAACGGACGGACTGGTAAAGTAAGTTTTTGTCAATAAACTTTCTAAATCCTTCTGTTGTTGTCAAATTACAGATGAAGGTGGTGTATTATTTATTTTTTTTTTATTTTTCCATTTGTCTGATTTATGAATTCATGTTGTTGTCAAATCCTTCTGCTTGTAAGATTTATGAATTCATCGATTAGCAAATTTCAGAGAGAACAAAACAGCAAAGAAACAAAAAACTTCCCCGAAAACATATATTGTTCCCAAAGAATAAGAATGGGTGAAAGAGAATTGGTTCTTAATTTCGGTAAGAGATAACTTTCTTTGATATTTAAGTATAAACCAGTACATACATACATACATACATACATACATACACTGGGCACTTACAGCCGCAAGAAGACTTTGGGGACTAACTTGATATATACAAGGACTGTTAATGATAAATACTAAAGAATGAAATCTAATTGGCTTCAACTTAAATAAACAAAATCCAAAATTAAGAACCCAAAACTTGCGCATAGACGTTCAATGGGTGAAGAGAAAAGACAATTTTCATCAATATTTTCAGCCAGATTTACTCTCTTGAAGACTGCATTAACTCAAACCACTGCGACCAAAGAGGGAAATGGAGAAAAAAAACTTCAAACTGGAGCCCAGTTCTACAAAGCATTTAAAGAAAATAACTGAGGTAAACCAAAAAAAAAAAAAAAAGCTTACCTGTCTTAATAAATCAGCAAGGGTTTTGGGAAGTGCCTCAATATTTCTTAGAACAATATAGAATGGAAAAGGAAAGGAATCCAGGTACTTGGAAAATTTGATGCTTCCGCCCTCAAAAGACGCTTCCTGAAAAGCCCAGAAAGGGAGGAGAAAAACAATTTAAGAAACAAAAAAATTAAACAGAATACCCCATTTACCAAAATTTATTTAAATGGATAATTAATATAGCACAGATTATTACCATGAGATCCACAATGGACTCTTGGGGACTGTCGAGTAGCAAAAACGCAACCATGCGTTTTCTACTCAAGAAATCTCTGACACAACGCTTCAAGTTCTCCTGGAGGAATATGAATATGGAATATAATTAGCACAATAATAGAACAATAAAAAACTTAACTTTGAAGAGTTGTGCATACGAAAGCATATGCCAAGCCATTGCCAAAATAGACGATACCTTCTCATGGAAACGACCATCCGCAATTATCAACACAAGCTGCTCTAGTGGGTTCTGTCCAGACGGGAGCCTTGCTTTTGCAACCGCTGCATCCAGCTTGTTGTTTAGATACTTCAACAGATCAACAACTGGTTCATCAGCAATGGTGTTCTCTTGCTCGAAAGTGAAACTAGAGATCATCTGTTGTAAACGGCGAAAAGCAGTATAAAACGTCAATACAAGGCAAAAGAAATAGTCTACCATATTTAGCAACCTAGATATTATATATATATTTTTTCATAATTTTTAGACTTTTCACATTTTGGGCACTTACCTTGACCCCAGTCTCTGCTGTGAAGGGCTGATCAAAATCATGAAGCAGCCTTATATTGCCCTTCTTTCCAAAGCTTGTAACAGCTAGATTTCCCATTTCCAATTGAGACATGGCGCGACATACTGCCACCAAAGCTTCAATAGCAACATTCCCGCAGCAACTCTCAGACATGCTACGGGAATCATCCACAGCAATGACAACTTGATAGTCTCGTTTGTTCGGTCGAGTCCTTCTAAGCCATATTTTGTCTCTCCTAAAATGGCTTGCTATGTATGGGATAACCTAAATATAAAAGAAAATTAACAGAATTAATAACTAGATGTAGGAAAAGAAATGCTGAAAGGAACGTGGAAACTAGGGGTTTAGGCCTCTAGATTCAGGAGTACATTCACCTTCTTCATGTTAATTCGTTTGCCAGTCTTGTAATCGCCTTGAAGCTTGCTCGCTACTGTAGGCTCCATAACAAGACGCAACTGCTCGGCCAGCTCCTGAGATAACCTTGTTGTGCTCAACTCACATCTTCTCCATAGAGCAGTGGAGTCATTTAAAGCCTCGGTTGAAATATCCCAATTATCCTGGGGTTTCCCCAACTCACTGTCATTTATTGAAAGCTTACCGAGCTGATTTACACCTTCACTGAAATAAGACTTTCTGATGGAAACAATACCATCTGATAAACCTTTGAAGTCTCCATGCCCTTGAATTTCTTTGGATTCTTCTCTAGGATTTTTCTCCAAATCCGGGACAGGCATTTTGTCCTTGAACTTACTTTTGAGAAACGAAGCACCATTCTTTAGAGGGTGCCTTTCAGAAGTCTCTTTCTCAATTTCCATTTCTGTAACATCATCTCTATCAGTGGTTGGTTCAGTTCCATTGGCTTTGTTTCCATTAACATTACTGTCAACCTGCTCAGATGTTGCAGGCCCCAAAGCTTGAGATGTCCCCTTTTCAAACTCAGATACATATCCAAACTCATCTGCATTTTCATCCTGGATATCACCTTGAGCGTCTGTGTCATCTGCCTTGAGATCAACGCCAACTTTCACTCCTTCTCTCCACTCCTTTAGCGGATCACCACGACTGCGATGAGGATTTGGTTCGTTTTTCTGGACAGATTCATGCCCAGGTAATTGACTTTGTGGTTGGTCACTACTATTTCTCCCACTATTCATTGACTCAGACACCATTCTGTCCAGCTCAGAGGTATTGCCGGATGGTAAACCTCTGAGAGGAGCAAGGCCACTATGGGTATCGTCGTTGTTTGACCAGTTCATTTCTGGTGCTATATTACTTAAATCCGAGGCTTGCAAATCACTCTTGGGTTGTGTTGAAGATTCCGAATTGGGCACAGAATCACCACCAAAGGAGTCTGACGTCCCCAGTCCCAACATTTCTCTCCTTGATCCCATTAAGTTTGTTTCAGCATTCTGCTCTTGATCCCCACCTAATTCATCCCTTTCAGAAGTTGGATCCAACTGCCCAGTCTCCACCTCTTCCATGGTTTCGTCTGTTGGATATGGGTTCTCTTCATCCGAGTTTCGATAATCAGCGGCCTCATCCTGCAATTCACCCTCAGCTTCTTCAACAGAATCTATACCCTCTTCTTTATCCAAGTCCATATCTTCTTCAAAACTTCGTTCCACATCATCAGGCTTCATATCTGTAGACTCTGCAAACGCTTCTTCTTTGTCCAAGTTAACGTCTTCTATGTTCTCACCATCATCACAAACATCATCCTGTTCTCCAGTCTCACCATCTGATTTATCAACTTCTTGAGAGTTGAACTCACCCGATTCATCAGCTGTAAAAGCAGAATCATCCTTCGCTCTGAGCTCCCTAGAGCTTGCCTCTGTATCCTTAACTGAAGGCCCAGATTCATATTTTTCAGGTGCATCATTTGGACTTTCATCTCCATCCTTATTCCATAGTTTCTCATTAACTACTTCACCATCAGCTCCAGTTTCTCCCATAGCAGAATCTAAATGCTCATCCTCGCCATCTTCATCCATATCTTCTTCAGAGTCCTCACTGACATCAAATGTATCGGCATCAAAGTCCTGATCCATCTCAATACCTTTATCATGCTTATTTGGGGCTTCACCAGAGGCACCTTGTTCTTCTTCAAGCTACAGAAGCACCAAAGGAAAATTCGGTAACATTTAAATGACACCATGTTAAACATAGGCATAACATGATAAATTAAAATTGTAAAGGCTTCAACTTGATTTTACCTTATCAGATGCCCCAAGAAGCTGATCTTCATCAGTTATCTGATCACTGACATCCTTTAGTCCTACACCCTCTCCCATCCCGGTTCCACTTGCATCTTGAGGCGCATCCTGAGTACCATTACTGACTTGATCTTCAGAAGAGATGCCAAACCCTCTTGAATATAGAGAAGCCAGAACATCTGCGAGCACACGAGTCATCATAGAAACCTGCATTGCAAGTACTTGAAGTTACAAACTTATAAAAGTATGAAACTTCGCGAGTCACAGAAATGAAGTATATAGCTTAAAGGCATGTCTAAATTGGATGAAGCCATAGGACCATTTAGTTGACATGAAATTACATAAAGACAAGAGTGGATAACATTTTGGAGTAGCCTGCGGAAGGCAGAATATATGCGGGTTTGCGAACAGGATCCAACTTACTGTTTTATGCATGTCTAAATGTTCTTGCAGGAGTGCATCACCAAAATTCGACAGCATGTCCAAAAACACCAGTAGATTCTTTAAATGAGATCCAATTTGGACAGCCAAACTCTGAAACTTATCCGCGGAATCTTTAAGAAGTTCCTTCTGAGAAAGGAACATCAAATAAATTATCAGGTATTCCTAAAGAGAGAGAGAGAGAGAGAGAGCTTTCAAAGGAAAAGGGAGCCAAGGCAGTCAAAACTTACAGCACAAGATATCACTTCCAGAAGCTCAATGCATAAATGTTCCAAGCACAAGTTTTTCACCAATGAATCAAAGATGACACTCCAAGAGGTAATGCTCCCCCCTGACTCATCTGGTACGCTTTGTCCATTGGGTGGTGAACATAAAATTTGCATTGCCTGCTTAACACGCTCAATTGTCCTTTTGAGGGCGGGAAGAAATTTATCATCGAGTTCAGAAAAGCCCTTATTAAGAGTACAAAGTGACACATTTTTCACAAGTGTTTGTGAAATGAACTCATCTTCCACTAATTTTTTCTGCAAGTTTTCAAAAATCAAATATAAAAGTCAACTGTTGATAGACTACAGCTTTGATCATATATGCTAGCAAGGGCAGATAAATAATAATAATTATGTTCTGCTCAATTTTATGAAGAATCAATTTGAAACCAAATTTACAAATTCAAAAGTTAGAGCAGTGGAAAAAGAAAACGCCCAAGAAAGACCCGTAATACCTTATCAAATACTTCCTTAAAATGACCGAGCAAAGTCTCTTTAACTGAACTTCTAACCCCATTACTGACGACCAGGCCATCAAGATGTTTCTTAAAATCCTCTATAATCTGGAAGTTTTGAGACACCAATGCTTCCATTTGTCTTGAAACAACAAAAAGATATGGAGAAGCAGGCACTCTAGTTATATCTCTATCTCCGCCAAGAAGATTATTATCCAGCAATTCCTGTTGCAGAAGCGTACATCAGTATAAAGTAAGAGTTACCTGAATTACCTGAACATGTAATATAAGATAGAGGATGATAAAGTTCACCTTAGAGTTCTTAAAGATAGGAAAGAATTTCTCAACGAATTCAAGGATCTCATGTAATGAAGCTTTGACATTTTCACAAGTTTCTGAATGGTTGCGCTCAAATGTTCTCAGCAACAACAATTCATCGTGTGAAATAGAACACAAACTATCAAATAGTTGCTGCAATAACAATAAATTATTATTACCTTTAGGCTCTAGCAGAGAATAACAGAAACACGATCAACAAAAATAAGCGAATCGGTATGATAACTTACTTTTTGCTGCCACATGCACTTGAAGATGGCATCTTCATTTCTAACAATATCAAACATGCTGTGACTTCCATCATCTGAACTGGTGCAATTTGAATGCAAGTTCTTCAAAATAGAAATGTGTTCCTTAAAGCACTTCAGATGCTCAGCGAAAACCACAGAAGCAGCATGCTGCTTCTGTTGTATTTCAATAAGCTGGTAGATAAACGAACATGACCTCTCAACCTACAGAAAACAAAATAATCAACCCAAACGAAGTAGGCATCATAAAACAATTAGAACTTTCCAACCAAAACAAAAAAGAAAATATAGTGAAATTGCTCTCTCAAAACACCAAGATAGTTTTATTCACCTGTTCAAGAGTAATATCTTTGTGAGAATTCAGGCAAATCTGCCGCAGAAGCAACACAGATGCTATGGTCTTGAAGTAGTACTCAGTAGCTGTTTTCCACTCAGAAGACAAATGCTTAAGAGGTGAACTTTCAGGTTTGCTCAAAGCAACAGCAGCATCAGAAGCTCCATATGTCAGTCTGTTTTGAGCCGGCAGCAAATGCTGTAACTCATGTGAGGGCTCGAGGAACCACCAAGACTTAACTTGATCCTACATGTATACAGTCATCAGAGAGGGATATTAATAATAATCACCACTATTGTCTTGTTAAAGAATCGAAGCAACCAAAATAGTACAAACTAAGATGAACATCACATTTACCTCTATGTATACGGCCTTATGCCTAGACAATCCACTGCTCTCTAACAACTTCAGAAGTTCAGACAAAGCCCTTCTCTTTTGCTGACTCTTGTTTTCTTCCTTCCAGAGGTCACCACAATCCACAACGGTTCTAAATATTCTCTCAAGTCGGAACCATACAGCATTCCACTCATCCTTGTACAAGCATTGTCTAATCATACCTGAAACCCCTCAAAAGATATTAGCATATCAGAAGTCTAAGCAAAAATTCAATTTAACATCAGAGGCATATATACATATATTTATAAATTTTTATAAGTATTAAAATTTATTTTCTAAATATTAAAATATATAAATATATAATATTAGAAACAACGAATATGAAACAAACAAGAGTACAACTAGAGAGGAAAGTTCCGTCACCTTTGGACAGTGAATGTAGAGCACTGAAGTTAGGGTTTTTATTTAGTTTTAAACTTCTAATAGCGCCCTCCGCGTTCTTCCTCCACTCAGCATACCATTCAAACCTATATCAGAACCATCATGTAGAAGTTCAAGAACACGGTCCAATGGGAAGTTCAATGATAATAAAAATCACTTGAACATAAAAACAAACCTGTCTTTGTAATCGTGCAGGGTCAGATCAGAAGAAGCATCAACCATCCTTGAATTTGTTTCCGTACAATCACCAAGGAACTTCTGACCATCCTTAGATTGAATTGTTTTTTTCAGTTCAGCATCTTGGTTAAGAAAAAGCATTGCAGGCTGCTGCAGCAAATCCTGTGCAAACAAAAATAAGAGGCAAATGATTACTACTTTATGAGTGCATTAGTGTTCACTAAGCACGCAAGTGGCAATTAAAGAAATATAAATCAGGTGGTACGCGGTTGTAGCACAAGGCCATTCAGACAATGAAAGAGAAAGTTCAAGTTGGCAAACTTAAAAACGCTCACACTTAAGCGTAAACCTTAGTAAATTACTTTATGCTCATTTGTGAAATTTCGAAAAACTAAAATGTTTACTGAAAGATAAAAACATCTAACAGTTGAGTCACTCACGTTGTACTTCTGTATGAGCTTCTTGAACTTCTGTCTGGTCCTCTTCGAGTTCTCGATGGACAGAAAACTCTCTAGGCGCTCCCATGAACAAAATTTCAGAAGTTCCTTCAGTTCCTGCTCAATCTTTTTTCTACTATCTTCTATGTGCTCCAAAATACTGAAGTCCAAGAACAAGGTCACAAAAAGTAGAAACATAAAGGCCGCGTTTGGAATTGATCCCGTTTTTGTTTTTCACGTTTTTCAAGAAAGAAAAATGAAAACGTTTTCAAAATGGCGTTTTGTGCAATAAAGACAAAAAACGGAAATGAAAACGATTTTTTGGTTTAGTGTAAAATGAGAGAGAAATGTTGTTTTTCATTTTTTGTTTTCGTTTTCTCCTCTCTCGAGTAGAGAGAGAGAGAGAGAGACATTAATGAGTTTTTATACTGAAAATAATCTCTTGATAAAACTACCAAACGCTTTTTCAAAAATGATTTCTGTCTGAGATTAAAAACGTTTTCATTTTCATTTTCATACAAAAAACAAAATCTCCAAACGCACCCAAACAATCTTCATCATGGAGAAAAGTTACAAGTAACTGTGGACAGGTTGACACACCGTGGTAAGAATTGCACATAAAACCCAATAACGTTGAATAAAATCTTCATCTTTTCCTCCTCATAGCAGCTCAAATCCATATTTTCTTTCTCACACCAACTGTATGGACCATTATCAGTCAACAAATGTTAAAAAAAGAATCATACGTATGGAAAATATTAAGAACTAACTACAGAAACGTAATGCCATACTAGAGTTCAGAGTCAAGAAATTTTTATGAGGCTGTCAGTTGTCACAAATAAGTCAATAAAAACAGTAAAGATTGCATTATAAAAATGTCCTCTATTATTCTTTAAGTTAAAGTACATAAGTTGAGTTTAAATAATGGCATAGCATTAAAATCCTACCGTGGATCAAATTTCAGGCAATGACAAATATGTATTTGACCAAGGAAAGCAAAAAGAAGTTGAAGGCGTCTTCTAAATTCACCAATGCTGGAACTTTGGATAAAATCTTCGAAACTGCAAGTTACGTTGTGTCAGACAACAACTCCATTTACAATCAGGTAAAAAATTTCTAATGAAGCAACCATCCAATCATAGTCATATCAACATGCAGTTTTGGGGATACCTTTGGATACTATTGCTCGTTCCAGACCAACTTTTCCCTAGAAGAATTGGATAAAGAGGAAACCACAACTGCAAAAATAAGAAGAAAAAAAATTAGCAAAATAAAAGGAAGATAAAAATCCTTGAACTTCTAGATCCAAGAATCTTGAAAGATTAAACCTAATAAAGGGATAAAAAAAGAATTTCACATATGAGCGATTACAATTGTCATTTTCAGTAGGGTGGATCGACATGACTGAAATTACCAAGTAACATAATAGCTACTCCAAGACCTTGTTTGGTAGGAGAGAAAAGTAGAAGGACAAATAGGCGTGAAAGAATTAGTGGATGGATTTTTAAGACTTGTGGGTGTTTGGTTGAAGGGATTAGGAGACGGAGCGGATTGTGTGAGGGATTCAAAATTACTCGAATTTAATTATATGGGTTAGAAGAGGGAATCCATATCATGCACAATAAGAGTGAGGTCCTCTTTTTCTCCATTTTCCTCACCTAACTTATATGCCTTTCCTTCATTCCTATTTTCTTTCCCTCAAACACAGTTCTAAGTGAAATAGGGCTTGTTTGGGAGAGCTTCCTAAAAGCTGCTTTTGGCTTTCTGACTCCAAAAGCTGCTTCTAGAAGTGTTTGGATGTTCTGTCAGAAGCGCTTCAGCTTTTCAGAAGAGTTTCTAGTCAAAGCCACAAAATGTAGCTTCTAAAAAAACACTTTTGAATAGACTTTAAAACTTGTATAAGAGTTTCATTAAGACATTGTAAACTTCATTCCACCACTTTTATTGCTTATTAGAAAATTTAAAAATTATTTTGACTTGTTAAGCTCTTTTAATCCAAACACTTACCGAAAAACTATAGCTTTTACTTCTCTTTTTCTACTGACTAAAAGTAAAAGCAAAAACTCTGCCAAACGGGCCCATAGTGAACTCCCTCGCCAAAATGCTAGTAGAGTCGGTAGTTTACCATAAAGTAACGTGTAATATTAAAGCACGAGTAGATCAATTTTCAAATATGTTGTTTCTTGTAAAGCATGAATGCAATAGATCGACAATTATTATTATCATAGTTATTTCTCCAGCCCTCCAGGATATCCAAGCTTTCCCAGTCAATTCACTGCCAAATTACAAAATGCTAAACAGTAATTACCTTTCCAGCATTAATATCATACTGTTGCTGCACCTCATCAAGTAAGACCGGCCATGACTCAAACTCCAACTTTTGCCACGAAACCACCAGAACAAGAATAGCGTCCAGTTGATCTACAGGCAGTCATGAAAAAAATATCAAATAGGAAACCAATACTTACCTACTTCCTCAGGGGAAAAAAAAAAAAAAAAAAAGAGAAAGAAAGAAAGAAAAAAGTAATAATCTTACCAGAGATAGGGATTTTTGAGCCATTTTCTTGCAGTATCCGTATATTATTAACTAGAAATTGCAATCCTGAGAGAACCTTCATGGAACAAAAGTAGAGATTAAGCCATTTTAAGAAGGAAAATTTTGCAGTAACACTTACTGCACATGCAATTCTCACAAAGAACACGCAATAAAAACCCCAAAAGTAGCCGTTTTATGAAAGTAAGTGTAAAACTAAACCCAATACTGCATTATCTAATGTGATTCTCACAAACGAATAGGAAAATATGACTACCTTAGCTAGTGGCGTGCTCAATGGAATATTCAAGAGCATTTCAATGACATTTAAGAGCTTTTGAAGTGCATGATCATTTTCCCATTCATCTAGAAGGGAACGAACTCGCTGTTCAAGAGGATTAAGTAGTTTTGCCATCTTAGATATCTCCAAAGCATTTGAATCCTGTTCCATAAGAAGAATAATATGGTTAACAACAAAGCAAGCAGAGCAAAAGAAATCTGTAATGGGACAGCTGAGTAGCAAGACCTTGTAAAAATTATATCTGCGTGCTGACTTGTGGGATGAGACAAATTTCTGATCATGCTCCAAACAAAGACGGAACAAGTGCTCCGGTGCCAAACGGGCATCAAAATTGGACAAGAATGAACCCGCTAGACCTGAAAATCCAAAATGGTGAGCAGAGCAATATATAGGGGATAAGAAAACGCATGTGGTGAAGAGATCTCCAAAAATTTCACCTCTAATTATCATTGTTCCAAAAGTGTATGAGCCAATGAAGGAAAAGAAACGGTCTTCATCGGAGATTTGGAAAGCACCCTGCTGGATTAAAGAACAATATGTAAAACTGGACATGTAGGAAAGCATAAATATACACATAATAATCTCAAACATAATTTTTAAATAGACAAACTTTACATTTGACAGACCATTGGATGGGGTGATACAATCATGACAATCAAAAGGAATTGGAGCAATAAGCTACTTTTTCGATATTAACTTGAGAGAGCAGGGTTGATCGGCCTTGGAATACAATTAATAAGGTTTTGGAACAGAGTTTGACAGAAACATAGACAAATGATGCGCCTTACTGATGAGACAGTAATAGAATAAAAGAGCAAAATAACTATTAGAAACTAGAACAATAATGAAAGTAATGTTGTTTTTTTTGTTTGTCTAAGCTACAGCCTTAAGCTTTCTGTTAATATTTACTACATTCAATCATGAAGTTCACAAAGGTAAATCCATATAAGATTCTCAACCCAACAAAAAAAAAAAAAAAGATAACGATGGCAAAACTTACTTCCATATCAGCACACATAAACATTGATAAGTAAAAGTTCATGCTCAACAAATTTTAGAGAGAACTTACAGTTATAATGGAGCTAGTTAACCCAAATAACTGATCGTGAATATGTACTACACTGTTCAAAACTGATTCATCTATAAGATTCCAGTCTTCCTCTGCATGATCTTGTTCCTTACAAGCATCCCCCTGCTAGATAAAATATACATCATAAAAAACAAGAAACTTCTTTTTTAATTAAGCAGGAAAAAAGATGCAAGGAGAGGATAAAACAACAAACGTATGTAGAGCATAAAGCAA
>JACAGA010000018.1:9172792-9232629 GCA_029231665.1 Morus indica
TTGATTAATTGCTGCAGCTACTTATTGAACGTGGGGAAGAAGACCAATCAATATCTGGACAATCTCAAAGTTATGGAGGCATTTGGGCAAAGCTGGCAGTACTGCCTGCGTTTGAAGGACAAATGGCTGGTTGCTAGACTTGCCCTCAAGTAAGTAAATTGGTTCGTGTTTTCGTTTTTATGGTGAATGCAACTTTGTTAGAATTACAAGATAAGTTTGAAAGACAAATAGTCTCTTCAATGCAGTCACTTACATTTGTGGAAGATCCTAGTTTTTGAAGTTGAGTTTGACAATATTATCACTTCCTTTTATCTCTTTATATTTGTTCCTATTGCATCTTCCAATATGTTGTCATTGTTTAGATGCTTTTGAGTTATTCTTTTCTGAATCCCTTTGTGTGTATACTAACTAATGTCAGATCATAAACTTTGTTAAGACATTGTTTAGATTTGACTTTTGAGAAATTTTTGTTCCAGGTATTGCATAGATGGCAACTTGATGCAGCGTTGGATGTTCTTACAATGTGCAGCTGCCACCTACCGCAAAAGGATCCAATTAGGAATGAGGTTCTGTTTTATTCTCGAGGATGTTCCTTACTCTTAGTTGGCATTAACTTTTTTCCCTGAAAACTCTTATTCCTATCATTTTGCTAGCTCACATAATTTCCTGTAACGATACGGTATATTTCCTACATATTGGTAACTTGTGTTATTTTCGTAAAAGAGGTTCAAAGTTAATTCATGAGTGCTTTATCGGGTGAATTAATTGATAAATTGATTCTAGATAAATTGGTTGAATGATTATTTTAAGAGTTGTTTAGTATGGAAAAACTATTATATGGCTGTTGTGATCAGACAGTTTCTCTATTAGGTTGCTTGAATCAAAACTGAGGCTCTATGCAAGTTTCCCGTATTGAAAAGCTAAGAAAAAATTTTCGTTAGTGCATACCGGTCAACCGGTCAGTGAAGACAGGTCGACCGGTTGAGTATAACTACTCTGTCACCAGTCGATCAGTAGCAACGTAAAATGCATGTTGACGTGGCAAAATCGACTCTGGGTGCGATTAAATCTCTGGGAAACCTAATTGTTACAGAAGTATGACTTCTTAAACACTATAAATAGCCTATTAAGTCACATTACTCATTAGATCACTTAGGATAAAAACTTGGCAAGGAAAAATGATTGCAATCATATTGTGACGAATTACAAATTTTATAAACTTACAAACTTATACAATTACAAATACAATGTCAAAGGTAAATACATATTTACAAATTACAAATTTACAATTTAATTTGAAGCTAAAGGATCGTCTTCAAAATTAAATGTTAATCGATTAAATTCATCAATCCATTATTGGCTTGCCGGTGAAATTGTATCTTGTAAATGTTGATCGGCCCGATCCCAATCCTTAATACAAACCAAGGCTTCAACATTGAGTGATTGGTCTTTTAAAATAGAGATCATCAAATAGCGATGAAGTTATTAAGCCAAACCAATCATTGAGTGACTTTTGATAAATTATCAATTTACTTTGGTATGTAAGTAGAAAGTTACTTTGATATAGAGTCACAAATAGAGTAAAGAAAGTGGAAGAAAAAAGAGGATAATTAAGAGAATGAGGAGAGATTGTGAACAGAAAAATAGATAAAGATAGCAAGAAGAGTGATATAGAATAGAAAAACACGAGTATCTACAAGAACAAAATCGACATTATATAGAAACAACACTTTTTAAAAATAAAAAATAATAAAAACGTGATGGCAATGTGTTTCTTTCCTTGTGTATATTGTTTTTTGAGGAATCTTTTTATCATATGATTGATTATAAAAAAGGGTCAAGAATGTGAAAACTGAAATATTAAATTGCTAAAATAGGATTTTGCACTTTCTATTAAGGAATTGTGTGTTTACCTTAATTAAAAAGTTAAAAATTTAAATAACAAATATGGGCATTGGGTCTAGTGGCATGATTCTTGCTTTGCGTGTGAGAGGTCCCGAGTTCGATTCTCGGAATGCCCTAATTTATAGTAACTAATATTTTTGGCCGGTTTCGGGAAAATCAGGCAACACAGGCTTCGGGTAAAATTTGGGTTTGTGGGCTTATTTTCGAGTCGGGCAGTTCGGGAATGGTCAGAAAATTCAAAAAAATTCTGGCGAACGGCGGTATAGGGTGGTTAGATGGCGGTAGACAAGAGAGTCAGTGTCAAATTCGGGCTGCCCGAGCCCGAACCCAAAAACCTAGCTTGGGCGGGCGGGAGATGGGCTTGCTCGCCTGAGCCTGAAAAATTTTGGGCTTCGGACAGCCCGTCAACCCAAACTTTTAGCACTATTTAGAATATTATAGGCCCAGCAACGATTTCTGGACCAAAAGTTTTGGCCGTCTTTAGTCACAATTCTCTAATTTTTTTTCCTATGAAATTGATGAAAAGAAGTGAATTTTTGCCCAAAAAATTAGGTTGGCAGGCTATGCCCTGCCACATTTGAAGACCCAAAAAAGAGCTTCGATTTGGGATATTTTAGGCCCAGCAATGATTTCTGGATCAAAAGTTATAGCCGTTTTCAGTCACAGTTCTCCAATTTTTTTTCCTCCAAACTAATGAAAAGAAGTGAATTTTGCCCCAAAAAATTGGATTGGCGTTCTATGCCCTACCACGTTTGCAGAACTCGAAAGGAGCTTCAATTTGGTATATTGTAGGCCCAGCAACAATTTCTGGATCAAAAGTTATGGCCGTCTTTAGTCACAGTTCTTCAATTTTTTTCCAAGTGAATTTTTGCTCAAAAAATTGAGTTTGCGAGCGACACCCTGCCACATTTGTAGACTTGAAAAACAGCTTCGATTTAGTATAACATAGGCCCAGCAACGATTTTTGGATCAAGACTTATGGCTGTCTTCATTCCCAGTTCTCAGACTTGTTTTCCTCCGAACTAATGAAAACAAGTGAATTTTGCACCAAAAAATTTGTTGGCGGGCTACGCCCTGCCACTTTGTAGAGCTGAAAAAAAAGCTTCGATTTGGTATCTTATCGGGCCGGCAACGATTTCTGGATCAAAAGCTAATGTCGTCTTCGGTCACAATTCTTCAATTTTTTTCCTCCGAAACTGATGAAATTAAGTGAATTTTTGCTGAAAAAATTGGGTTGGCGGGCTATGTCCTACCACGTTTGTATTGCTGAAAAAGTGCTTCGATTTGGTATATTATAGGCCCAGCAACGATTTCTAGATCAAAAGTTATGGCCATCTTCACTGAAGTTCTCTGATTTTTTTTCCTCTGAAACTGATGAAAACAAGTGAATTTTGGCCCAAAAAAGGGATTGGCATTCTACTCCCTACCAAGTTCGTAGAACTTGAAAAATGCTTCGATTTGGTATATTATAAGCCCAGCAACGATTTTTGGATCTAAAGTTATGGCCCTCTTCATTCACAGTTCTTTGAATTTTTTTCTCCGAAACTGATGAAAAGAAGTGGCATTTGGCCAAAATAATTGGGTTGGCGGGCTACGCCCTGCCACGTTTCTAGAGCTGAGAAAGAACTTCAATTTTGTATGTTATAGGCCCAGCAACGATTTCTGTATCAAAACTTTTGGTCCTCTTCATTCAGAGTTCTCCAATTTGTTTTCCTGTGAAACTGACGAAAACTAGTCAATTTTAGCCGACCAAAATTTTGTTGGCGGGATACGCCCTGCCACGTTTGGCCCGAAACAATTTCTAGATCAAAAGTTATGGCCATTTTCAGTTGCAGTTCTCCGATTTTTTTTCCTCTGAAACTGATGGAAGGAAGTGAATTTTGCCCTAAAAAATTGAATTGGCGTTCTACGCCCTGCGACGTCAGTAGAAATGGAAAAGCGCTTCGATTTGGGATATAATAGGCCCATCAATAATTTCTGGATCAGAAGTTATGGCCTTGTTCAGTCGCAGTTCTTCCATTTTTTTCCTCCGAAGCTGATGAAGACAAGTGAATTTTTGCCCAAAAAATGGCGAGCTACACCCTGCCATGCTTCTTGAGATGAAGAAGAGCTTCGATTTCGTATAATATAGGCCCAGCAACGATTTTTGTATCAAAACTAATGGCTATCTTCATTCCCAGTTCTCTAACATTTTTTCCTCTGAAACTAATGAAAACAAGTGAATTTTGTCCTAAAAAATTAAGTTGGCGGGCTACGCCCTGCCACGTTCGTAGAGCTGAAAAAGGGCGTTGATTTCGTATATTTTACGCCTAGCAAAGATTTCTGGATCAAATGTTATGGCCGTCTTTAGTCATAGTTCTCAGATTTTTTTTCGTCCAAAACTGATGAAAGAAAGTTAATTTTGGCCCAAAAAATTGGTTTGGCATTCTACACCCTACCACATTTTTAGAACTCGAAAAGAGCTTCGATTCGGTATATTATAGGCCTAGCAGCGATTTCTGGGTCAAAATTTATGGCCGTCTTCAGTTACAGTTCTCTGATTTTTTTCCTCCGAAACTGATAAAAACAAGTTAATTTTGCCCTAAAAATTTGGATTGGCATTCTACGCCCTACCACATTTTAAGAACTCGAATAGAGCTTCGATTTGGTATATTATAGTCCTAGCAACGATTTCTGGTTCAAAAGTTATGGCTGTCTTCCGTCACAATTCTGTGATTGTTTTCCTCTAAAACTGATGAAAACAAGTGCATTTTGGCCTGAAAAATTGGGTTGGCGGGCTACGCCCTGCCACGTTTGTAGAGTTGAAAAAGAGATTCGATTTGCTATATTATAGGCCCGGCAACTATTTCTGGATCAAAAGTTATGGCCATCTTCAGTTACAGTTCTTAATATATTTTCCTCTGAAACTGATGAAAAGAAGTGAATTTTGCCTCAAAAAATTTGTTTGGCGTTCTGCACCCAATCACGTTTGTAGAACTCGAGAAGAGCTTCGATTTGGTATATTATAGGCCTAGCAACATTTTCTGGATTCAAAGTTATGGCTATCTTCAGTTACAATCCTTCGATTTTTTACCTCCGAAATTGATGAAAACAAGTGAATATTCCCTCAAAAAATTGGATTAGCATTCTACGTCCTACAATATTTGTAGAACTCGAAAAGAGCTTCGATTTGGTATAATATTGGCGCATCAACGATTTCTGGATCAAAAGTTATTGCTGTCTTCAATCACAGTTCTCTGATTTTTTTCCTCCGAAGTTGATGAAAACAAGTGAATTTTTGCCCAAAATTTGGGTTAGTGGACTACACCCTGTAATGTTGATAGATATGAAAAAGAGCTTCGATTTGGTATATTATCAACCCAAGAACGATTTCTAGATGAAAAGTTATGGCCGTCTTCATTCACAGTTCTCTGATTTTTTTTCCTCCGTAGCAGATGAAAACAAGTGAATTTTGGCCCAAAAAATTGAACTTGCATTCTACGACCGACCAAATTTGTAGAACTCGAAAAGAGCTTCAATTTGGTATGTTATAGGCCCAGAAACCATTTCTGGATCAAAAGTTATGGCCGTCTTCAGTCACATTTCCTCGATATTTTTCCTCCGAAACAGATGAAAACAAGTGAATTTTGGCCCAAAAAATTGGATTGGCGGTCTAAGCCCTGCCACGTTTGTCGAACTGAAGAAGAGCTTCGATTTTGTATGTTATAGGCGCGGTAACAATTTATGGATCAAAAGTTATGGCCGTCTTCAATCACAGTTCTCTGATTTTTTTCCTCCGAAACTGATGAAAAGACGTGAATTTTGTCCCAAAAAATTATGTTGGCGGGCTACGCCCGGCCACGTTTGTATACCTGAAAAAGAGCTTCGATTTTGTATATTTTAGGCCTAGCAACGATTTTTATTATGGCCATCTTAAGTCACAGTTCACTGATTTTTTTTCCTCCAAAATGATGAAAACAAGTCAAAGTAGGGCCAAAAATTGGATTGGCATTCTATTTCACGTTTGTAGAACAGAAAAAGAGCTTCAATTTTGTATAATATAGGCCCAGCAACGATTTCTGGATCAAAACTTATTGTCGCCTTCATTCCCAGTACTTTGATTTTTTTCCTTCGAAAATAATAAAAGCAAGTGAATTTTGGTCAAAAAAATTGGGTTAGCGTGCAACGCCTGCCATGTTTGTGCAGCTGAAAAAGAGCTTCTATTTGGTATATTATAGACCTAGATCCGATTTCTGGATCAAAAGTTATGGCCGTCTTAAGTCACAGTTCTCTGATTTTTTTCCTCTGAAATGTTGAAAATAAGTGAATTTTGGCCCAAAAATTTGGATTTGCATTCTACCACCAAACATGTTTGTAGAACTCGAGAAGAGCTTCAATTTTTTATATTATATGCCAAGCAACAATTTCTGGATCAAAAGTTATGCCCATTTTTAGTCACAGTTCTATGATTTTTTCTCCTCCAAAATTGATGAAAAGAAGTGACTTCTACCCCAAAAAATTCGATTTGCGTTCTACGCCCTTCCACGTTTGAAGAACTCGGAAAGAGCTTTGATTTGGAATATTATAGGCTCAGCAACAATTTCTGGATCAAAAGCTATGGCCATCTTCAGTGACAGTTCTTTGATTTTTTTTTCCCTCCAAAGCTCTTTTCTGGATCAAATCGAAGCTCTTTTCGAGCTATACAAATGAGGTAGGGCAAACCCCGCCAACGAAATTTTTTCAGCCAAAATTCACTAGTTTTCATCAGTTTTGGAGGAAAAAAATACGAGAATTGTGGCTGAAGTCGGCCATAACTTTTGTTCTAGAAATCGTTGCTGGGGCTATAATATATCAAATCGAAGCTCTTTTCGAGCTCTACAAACATGGAGGGGCGAAATCCGCCAACCTAATATTTTAGGCCAAAATTCACTTGTTTTCATCTGATTTGGACGAAAAAAATCAAAAAACCGCGACGGAATACGGCCATAACTCATGATCCAGAAATCATTGCTGGGCCTATAATATACCAAATCGAAGCACTTTTCGAGCTTTACAAATGAGGTAGGGCGAAGTCCACCAACGCAATTTTTTCGGCCAAAATACACTTGTTTTCATCCGTTTCGGAGGAATAAAATCAGAGAATTGTGGCTGAAGTCAGCCATAACTTTTGTTCCAAAAGTCGTTGTTGGGACTATAATATACCAAATCGAAGCACTTTTCGAGCTCTACAATTATGGCGGGTTGAAATCCGCTAACCCGATCATTTAGGCCATAATTCACTTGTTTTCATCAGATTTGGAGGAAAAAAACCGGAAAACTGTGACTGAATACGGCCATAACTCATGATCTAGAAATCGTTGCGGTGCGTATAATATACCAAATCGAAGCTCTTTTCGAGCTTTACAAATGAGGCAGGGTGAACTCTGAACACGCAATTTTTTCGGCGAAAAGTCACTTGTTTTCATAAGTTGCGGAGGAAAAAAATCAGTGAATTGTGGCTGAAGTCGGCCATAACTTTTGTCCCAGAAACCGTTGCTGGGACTATAATATACCAAATCGAAGCACTTTTCGACCTCTACAAACAAGGCGGGGTGAAATCCGCCAACCCAATTTCTTAGGCTAAAATTCACTTGTTTTCATCCGATTTGGAGGAAAAAAATCAAAAAACTGTGACTGAATACGGCCATAACTCTTGATACAGAAATCGTTCCTGGGCTTATAATATACCAATTCGAAGCTCTGTTTGAGCTCTACAAATTAGGTAGGGTGAACTCCGCCAACGCAATTTTTTCGGCGAAAAGTGACTTGTTTTCATCAGTTTCAGAGGAATAAAATTAGAGAATTGTGGCTGAAGTCGGACATAACTTTTGTTTCAGATATCGTTGTTGGGACTATAAGATACCAAATCGAAGCGTTTTTCCAGCTCTACAAATAAGGCAGGGCGAAATCCGCCAGCCCAAATTTTTATGCCAAAATTCACTTGTTTTCATCAAATTTGGAGGAAAAAAATGGAAAAACTGTGACTGAATAAGGCCATGACACAAGATCCAGAAATAGTTGTTGGGACTATAATATACCAAATCGAAGTTCTTTTCGAGCTCTACAAATATTGTAGGGCGAACCTTGCCAAAGCAATTTTTTCGGCCAAAATTCACTAGTTTTCATCAGTTTCGGAGGAAAAAAATCAGAGAATTTTTGCAGAAGTCGACCATAATTTTTGTTCCAGAAATCGTTGCTGGGACTATAATATACCAAATCGAAGCTCTTTTCGAGCTCTACAAATAAGGAGGGGCGAAATCCGCCAACCCAATATTTTTGGCCAAAATTCAGTTGTTTTCATCCGATTTGGAGGAAAAAAATCAAAAAACTATGACTGAATACGGCCATAACTCTTGATCCAAAAATCGTTGCTGGACCTACCATATACCGAATCGAAGCACTTTTCGAGTTCTCCAAATGAGGTAGGGCGAACCACACCAACGCAATTTTTTAGGCTAATATTCACTTGTTTTCATCAGATTTGGAGGAAAAAAAATCAAAAAATTGTGACTGAATACGGCCATAACTCTTGATCCAGAGTCCATTGCTGTGCCAATAATGGACCAAATCGAAGCTCTTTTCGAGCTCTACAATTGTGGTAGTCCGAACCCCGCCGTCGCAATTTTTTCTACCAAAATTCACTAGTTTTCATCAGTTTCGAAGGAAAAAAATCAGAGAATTGTGGCTGAAGTCGGCCATAACTTTTGTTCCAGAAACAGTTGCTGGGACTATAATATACCAAATCGAAGCTCTCTTCAAGGTCTACAAATAAAATGGGACGAAATCCGCCAACCCTATTTATTACGCCAAAATTCACTTGTTTTCATCCGATATGGGGGCAAAAAATCAAAAAACTGTGACTGTATACGGCCATAACTCTTGATCCATAAATCATTGCTGGGCCTATAATATACAGAATCGAAGCTGTTTTCGAGTTCTCCAAATGAGGTAGGGCGAACCCTGCCAACGCAATTTTTTACGGCAAAATTCACTTGTTTTCATCAGATTTAGAGGAAAAAAATTGAAAAACTGTGACTAAATACGGCCACAAATATTGATCCAGGAATCGTTGCTGGGCCTATAATATACTAAATCGAAGCTCTTTTCGAGCTCTATAAATGAGGTAAGGGAAACTCCGCCAACAAAGCTTTTTCGGCAAAAAATCACTTGTTTTCATCAGTTTCGAAGGAAAAAAATCAGAGAATTGTTGCTGAAATCGGCCATAACTTTTGTCCCAGAAATCTTTGCTGGGACTATAATATAGCAAATCGAAGCTCTTTTCGAGCTCTACAAATGATGTTGGGCGAACCCCGCCAACTCAATTTTTTCGGCCAAAATTCACTTGATTTCGTCAGTTTCGGAGGAAAAAAAACAAAGAATTGTGGCTGAAGTTGGCCATAACTTTTGTTCCAAAAATCGTTGCTGGGATTATAATATAGCAAATCGAAGCTCTTTTTGAGCTCTACAAATGACGTACAGCAACCCCGCCCTAACGCAATTTTTTCAGCCAAAATTCACTAGTTTTCATCAGTTTCGGAAGAAAAAAATTAGAGAATTGTGGCTGAAGTAGGCCATAACTTTTGTTCAAGAAACCGTTGCTGGGACTTTAATAAACCAAATCGAAGCCCTTTTCAAGCTCTACAAATGAGGTAGGCCGAACCCCACCAACGCAATTTTTAACGCCAAAATTCACTAGTTTTCATCAGATTTGGAGGAAAAATATCGAAAAACTGTGACTAAATACGGCCATAACTATTGATCCAGAAATCGTTGCTGGCCCTATAATATACCAAATCGAAGCTCTTTTCGAGCTCTACAAATGAGGTTGGGCACACTCCGCCAACGCAGCTTTTTTGGCCAAAATTCACTTGTTTTCATCCATTTTGGGGGAAAAAATCAGAGAATTGTTGCTGAAGTCGGCCATAACTTTTGTTCCAGAAATCGTTGCTGGGACTGTATTATTCCTAATCAAAGCTCTTTTCGAGCTCTACAAATCAGGCGGCGCGAAATCCGCCAACCTAATTTTTTAGGCCGAAATTCACATGTTTTCATCAGATTTGGAGGAAGAAAAATTGAAAAACTGTGACTGAATACAGCCACAACTTTTGATCCAGTAATCGTTGCGGGGCCTATGATATACCAAATCGAAGCACTTTTTGAGCTGTGCAAATGAGATAGGGAGTACCCTACCAACGCAATTTTTTTGGCCAAAATTCACTTGCTTTCATCCGTTTCGGTGGAAAAAAAATCAGAGAATTGTGGCTGAAGTCGGCCATAACTTTTGTACCAGAAATCGTTGCTGGGACTATAACATTCCAAATCGAAGCTGTTTTTGAGCTCTACAAATAAGGCAGGGCGAAATCCCGCAATCCAATTTGTTATGCGAAAATTTACTTGTTTTCATCCGATTTGGAGGAAAGAAATTGAAAAATTGTGACTGAATACGTCCGTAACTCTTGATCCAGAAATCGTTGCTAGGCCTATAATATACCGAATAAAAGCTCTTTTCGAGAACAACAAATGACGTAGGACGAACCCCACCAATACAAATTTTTCGGCCAAAATTCAGAAGTACTCATCAATTTCGGAGGAAAAAAATTAGAGAATTGTGGCTGAAGTCGGCCATAACTTTTGTTCCGGAAATCGTTGATGGGACAATAATATACCAAATCGAAGCTCTTTTCGAGCTCTACAAATTATGTTAGGCGACCCCCCACAACGCAATTCTTTTGGCTAAAATTCACTAGTTTTCATCAGTTTCATAGGAAAAAAATTAGAGAATTATTGCTGAAGTCGGCCATAACTTTTGTTCCAGAAACCGTTGCTGGAACTATAATATACCAAATCGAAGCTCTTTTCGAGCTCCACAAATAAGGTGGGGCGAAATCCGACAACCCAATTTTTTAGGCCAAAATTCACTTGTTTTCATCCGATTTGGAGGAAAAAAAATGAAAAACTATGACTGAATACAGCCATAATTCTTGATCCAGAAACCGTTGCTGGGCCTATTATATACCAATTCGAAGCTCTTTTCAAGCTCTACAGATGAGGCGGGGCGAACCCCGCCAATGCAATTTGTTAGGAAAAAATTCACTTGTTTTCATCAGATTTGGAGGAAAAAAATCGAAAAACTATGACTCTATACGGCCATAACTCTTGATCCAGAAATCGTTGCTGGGCCTATAATATGCCAAATCGAATCTATTTCCAAACTCTACATATAAGGCGGGGCGAAATCCACCAACCCCATTTTTTAGGCTGAAATTCACTTGTTTTCATCAGATTTGGAGGAAAAAAAATCAAAAAACTGTGACTGAATACAGCCACAACTTTTGATCCAGAAATCGTTGCTAGGCCAATAATATACGAAATCAAAGCACTTTTCGAGCACTACAAATGACGTAGAGCGAACCCCACCAACGCAAATTTTTCGTCCAAAATTCACTAGTTTTCATCAATTTCGGAGGAAAAAAATCAGAGAATTGTGGCTGAAGTCGGCCATAACTTTTGTTCTGAAAATCGTTGCTGGGACAATAATATACCAAATCGAAGCTCTTTTCAAGCTCTACAAATTAGGTTAGTCGAACCCCCTCAACGCAATTCTTTTGGCCAAAATTCACTAGTTTTCATCAGTTTCAGAGTAAAAAAATTAGAGAATTGTTGCTGAAGTCGGCCATAACTTTTGTACCAGAAGCCGTTGCTGGAACTATAATATACCAAATCGAAGCTCTTTTCGAGCTCCATAAATAAGGTGGGGCGAAATCCGACAACCAAATTTTTTAGGCCAAAATTCACTTGTTTTCATCCGATTTGGAGGAGAAAAATGAAAAACTATGACTGAATACAGCCATAATTCTTGATCCAGAAATCGTTGCTGGGCCTATTATATACCAATTCGAAGCTCTTTTCAAGCTCTACAGATGAAGCGGGGCGAACCCTGCCAACGCAATTTTTTAGGCAAAAATTCACTTGTTTTCATCAGATTTGGAGGAAAAAAAATCGAAAAACTGTGACTGAAAACAGCCACAACGTTTGATCCAGAAATTGTTGCTAGGACTATAATATACGAAATCAAAGCTCTTTTCGAGCACTACAAATGACGTAGGGCGAACCCCACCACCGTAAATTTTTTGGCCAAAATTCACTAGTTTTCATCAATTTCGGAGGAAAAAAATCAGAGAATTGTGGCTGAAGTTGGCCATAACTTTTGTTCCGAAAATCGTTGTTGGGACAATATTATACCAAATCGAAGCACTTTTCAAGCTCTACAAATTAGGTTAGGCGACCCCCCACAACGCAATTCTTTTGGCCAAAATTCACTAGTTTTCATAAGTTTCAGAGTAAAAAGATTATAGAATTGTTGCTGAAGTCGGCGATAACTTTTGTTCTAGAAGCCGTTGCTGGAACTATAATATACCAAATCGAAGCTCTTTTCGAGCTCTACAAATACGGCGAGGCTAAATCTGCCAACCCAATTTTTTAGTCCAAAATTCACTTGTTTTCATCAGATTTGGAGGAAAAAAATCGACAACCAGTAACTGAATAAGGCCATAACTCTTGATCCCGAAATTGTTGCTGGGCCTATAATATACCAAATCGAAGTTCTTTTCGAGCTCTACAAATAAGGCGGGGCGAAATCTGCCAACCCAAATTTATAGACCAAAATTCACTTGTTTTCATCCGATTTGGAGGAAAAAAATGAAAAACTATGACTGAATACAGCCATAATTCTTGATCCAGAAATCGTTGCTGGGCCTATTATATACCAATTCGAAGCTCTTTTCAAGCTCTACAGATGAGGTGGGGCGAACCCTGCCCACGCAATTTTTTAGGCAAAAATTCACTTGTTTTCATCAGATTTGGAGGAAAAAAATCGAAAAACTATGACTGAATACGGCCATAACTCTTGATCCAGAAATCGTTGCTGGGCCTATAATATACCAAATCGAATCTATTTTCAAACTCTACTTATAAGGCGGGGCGAAATCCACTAACCCAATTTTTTAGGCCGAAATTCACTTGTTTTCATCAGATTTGGAGGAAAAAAAATCGACAACTGTGACTGAATACAGCCACAACTATTGATCCACAAATCGTTGCTAGGCCTATAATATACGAAATCAAATCTCTTTTCGAGCACTACAAATGACGTAGGGCGAACCCCACAAACGTAAATTTTTCGGCCAAAATTCACTAGTTTTCATCAATTTCGGAAGAAAAAAATCAGAGAATTGTGGCTGAAGTCGGCCATAACTTTTGTTCCGAAAATCGTTGCTGGGACAATATTACACCAAATCGAAGCTCTTTTCAAGCCCTGCAAATTAGGTTAGGCGACCCCCCACAACGCAATTCTGGGCCTATAATCGAAAACCAGTGACTGAATAAGGCCATAACTCTTGATCCTGAAATCGTTGCTGGGCCTATAATATACAAAATCGAAGCTCTTTTCGAGCTCCATAAATATCGCGGGGCGAAATCAGCCAACCCAAATTTTTAGACCAAAATTCACATGTTTTCATCAGTTTTGGTGGAAAAAAATCAGAATATTGTGGCTGAAGTCGGCCATAACTTTTGTTCCAGAAATCGTTGTTGGGACTATAGTATACCAAATCGAAGCACTTTTCTTGCTCTTCAAATACGGCGAGACGAAATTCGCCAACCCAATTTTTTAGGCCAAAATTCACTTGTTTTCATCAGATTTGGAGGAGAATAAATCGAAAACCAGTGACTGAATACGGCCACAACTCTTGATCCTGAAATAGTTGTTGGGCCAATAATATACCAAATCGAAGCTCTTTTCGAGCTCTACAAATAAGGCGGGGCGAAATCTGCCAACCCAAATTTTTAGACCAAAATTCACTTGTTTTCATCAGTTTTGGAGGAAAAAAATCATAGAATTGTGGCTGAAGTCGGCCATAACTTTTCATCCAGAAATCGTTGCTGGGACTATAAAATACCTAATCGAAGCCCTTTTTGAGCTCTACAAATACGGCGGGGCGAATTTCACCAACCCAATTTTTTCGGCCAAATTTCACTTGTTTTCATCAGATTTGGAGGAAAAAAAATTGAGAACCAGTGACTGAATATGGCCATAACTCTTGATCCTGAAATCGTTGTTGGGCCTATAATATACTAAATCGAAGCTCCTTACGAGCTCTACAAATAAGGCGGGGCGAAATCTTCCAACCCAAATTTTTAGACCAAAATTCACTTGTTTTCATCAGTTTTGGAGGAAAAAAATCTGAATATAGTGGCTGAAGTTGGCCATAACTTTTGTTCCAGAAATCGTTGTTCGGACTATAATATACCTAATTGAAGCTCTTTTCGAGCTCTACAAATACTGCGAGACAAAATTTGCCAACCCAATTTTTTAGGCTAAAATTCACTTGTTTTCATCAGATTTAGAGGAAAAAAATCGACAACCAGTGACTGAATAAGGCCATAACTCTTGATCCCGAAATCGTTGCTGGGCCTATAATATACCAAATCGAAGCACTTTTCGAGCTCCACAAATAAGGCGGGGCGACATCTGCCAGCTCAAATTTTTAGACCAAAATTCACTTGTTTTCATCAGTTTTGGTGGAAAAAAAATCAGAGAATTGTGGCTGAAGTCGGCCATAACTTTTCTTCCAGAAATCGTTGCTGGGACTATAATATACCTAATCGTAGCCCTTTTCGAGCTCTACAAATACGGCGGGGCGAATTTCACCAACCCAATTTTTTCGGCCACATTTCACTTGTTTTCATCAGATTCGGTGGAAAAAAAAACGACAACCAGTGACTGAATAAGGCCATAACTCTTGATCCCGAAATCGTTGCTGGGCCTATAATATACCAAATCAAAGCTCTTTTCGAGCTCTACAAATAAGGCGGGGCGAAATCAGCAAACCCAAATTTTTAGACCAGAATTCACTTGTTTTCATCAGTTTTGGAGGAAAAAAATCAGAATATTGTGGCTGAAGTCGGCCATAACTTTTGTTCCAGAAATCGTTGTTAGGACTATAATATACCAAATCGAAGCTCTTTTCGAGCTCTACAAATACGGTGGGGCGAAATCTGCCAATCCAAGTTTTTAGGCCAAAATTCACTTGTTTTCATCAGATTTGGAGGAAAAAAAATCGAAAACCAGTGACTGAATACGGCCATAACTCTTGATCCTGAAATCGTTGTTGGGCCTATAATATACCAAATCGAAGCTCTTTCCGAGCTCTAAAAATACGGCGTGGTGAAATTTGCCAATCCAATTTTTTAGGCAAAAATTCACTTGTTTTCATCAGATATGGAGGAAAAAAAATCGACAACCAGTGACTGAATACGACCATAACTCTTGATCTAGAAATCGTTGTTGGGCTTCTAAGATACCAAATCGAAGCCATTTTCGAGCTCTACATAGAAGACTGGGCAAAATCTGGCAACCAAAATTTTTGGACCAAAATTCACTTGTTTTCATCAGTTTTGGAGGAAAAAAATTAGAGAATTGTGGCTGAATTCGGCCATAACTTTTGTTCGAGAAATCGTTGCTGGGACTATAATATACGGCGGGGCGAAATCTGCCAACCCAATTTTTTAGGCAAAAATTTAATTGTTTTTATCAGATTTGGAGGGGAAAAAAATCGACAACAAGTGACTGAATACGGCCATAACTCTTGATCCTGAAATCCTTGTTGTGCCTATAATATACTAAATCGAAGCTCTTTTCGAGCTCTACAAATGAGATGGGGCGAAATCTGCCAACCCAAATTTTTAGACCAAAATTCACTTGTTTTCATCAGTTTTGGAGGAAAAAAATCAGAGAATTGTGGCTGAAGTCGGCCATAACTTTTTTCCAGAAATCGTTGCTGGGACTATAATATACCAAATCGAAGCACTTTTCGAGCTCTACAAATACGGCTGGGTGAAATCTGCCAACCCAATTTTTTAGGCAAAAATTCACTTATTTCATCAGATTTAGAGGAAAAAAAATCGACAACCAGTGACTGAATACGACCATAACTCTTGATCCTGAAATCGTTGTTGGGCCTATAATATACAAAATCGAAGCACTTTTCGAGCTCTACAAATAAGGCGGGGCGAAATTTGCCAACCCAAATTTTTAGACCAAAAATCACTTGTTTTCGTCAGTTTTGGAGGAAAAAAATCAGAGAATTGTGGCTGAAGTAGGCGATAACTTTTGTTCCAGAAATCGTTGCTGGGACTAAAATATACCAAATCGAAGCTCTTTTCGAGCTCTACAAATACGGCGAGGCGAAATCTGCCAACCCAATTTTTTAGGCCAAAATTCACTTGTTTTCATCAGATTTGGTGGAAAAAAAATCGACAACCAGTGATTCAATAAGGCCATAACTCTTGATCCTGAAATCGTTGCTGGGCTTATTATATACCAAATCGAAGCTCTTTTCGAGCTCTACAAATAAGGCGGGGCGATATCTGCCAACCCAAATTTTTAGACAAAAATTCACTTGTTTTCATCAGTTTTGGAGGAAAAAAATCAGAGAATTGTGGCTGAAGTCGGCCATAACTATTGCTCCAGAAATCATTGTTAGGACTATAATATACCAAATCGAAGCACTTTTCGTGCTCTAAAAATACGGCGGGGTGAAATTCGCCAACCCAATTTTTTAGGCAAAAATTCACTTGTTTTCATCAGATTTGGAGGAAAAAAAATTGACAACCAGTGAGTGAATACGGCCATAACTCTTGATCCAGAAATCGTTGTTGGCCTTATAAAATACCAAATCGAAGCCATTTTCGAGCTCTACAAAGAAGAATGGGCAAAATCTACCAACGAAAATTTTTGGACCAAAATTCACTTGTTTTCATCAGTTTTGGAGGAAAAAAATCGGAGAATTGTGGCTGAATTCGGCCATAACATTTGTTCCAGAAATCGTTGCTGGGACTATAATATACCAAATCGAAGCTATTTTCGAGCTCTACAAATACGGCAGGGCGAAATCTGCCAACCAAATTTTTTAGGCCAAAATTTACTTGTTATCATCAGATTTGGAGGAGAAAAAAATCGACAACAAGTGACAGAATACGGCCATAACTCTTGATCCCGAAAGCCTTGTTGTGCCTATAATATACCTAATCGAAGCTCTTTTCGAGCTCTACAAATATGGTGGGGCGAAATTTGCCAACCAAAATTTTTAGACCAAAATTCACTTGTTTTCACCAGTTTTGGAGGAAAAAAATCAGAGAATTGTGGCTGAAGTCGGCCATAAGTTTTGTTCCAGAAATCGTTGCTGGGACTATAATATACCAAATGGAAGCTCTTTTCGAGCTCTACAAATACGGCGAGGCGAAATCTGCCAACCCAATTTTTTAGGCCAACATTCACTTGTTTCATCAGATTTGGAGGAAAAAAAATCGACAACCAGTGACTGAATACGATCATAACTCTTGATACTGAAATCGTTGTTGGGCCTAAAATAAACAAAATCGAAGCTCTTTTCGAGCTCTAGAAATAAGGCGGGGCGAAATCAGCCAACCCAAATTTTTAGACCAAAATTCACTTGTTTTCATCAGTTTTGTTGGAAAAAACTCAGAGAATTGTGGCTGAAATCGGCCATAACGTTTGTTCCAGAAATTGTTGCTGGGACTAAAATATACCAGATCGAAGCTCTTTTCGAGCTCTACAAATACGGCGAGGCGAAATCGGCCAACTCAATTTTTTAGGCCAAAATTCACTTGTTTTCATCAGATTTGGAGGAAAAAAAATCGACAACCAGTGATTGAATAAGGCCATAACTCTTGATCCTGAAATCGTTGTTGGGCCTATTATATACCAAATCGAAGCTCTTTTCGAGCTCTACAAATAAGGCGGGGCGATATCTGCCAACCCAAATTTTTAGACAAAAATTCACTTGTTTTCATCAGTTTTGGAGGAAAAAAATCAGAGAATTGTGGCCGAAGTCGGCCATAACTATTGCTCCAGAAATCATTGTTGCGACTATAATATACCAAATCGAAGAACTTTTCGCGCTCTAAAAATACGGCGGGGTGAAATTCGCCAACCCAATTTTTTAGGCCAAAATTCACATGTTTTCATCAGATTTGGAGGAAAAAAAATTGACAACCAGTGAGTGAATACGGCCATAACTCTTGATCCAGAAATCGTTGTTGGGCTTATAAAATACCAAATCGAAGCCATTTTCGAGCTCTACAAAGAAGAATGAGCAAAATCTACCAACGAAAATTTTTGGACCAAAATTCACTTGTTTTCATTAGTTTTGGAGGAAAAAAATCAGAGAATTGTGGCTGAATTCGGCCATAACATTTGTTCCAGAAATCGTTGCTGGGACAATAATATACCAAATCGAAGCTCTTTTCGAGCTCTACAAATACGGCAGGGCGAAATCTGCCAACCTAATTTTTTAGGCCAAAATTTACTTGTTTTCATCAGATTTGGAGGAGAAAAAAATCGACAACAAGTGACAGAATACGGCCATAACTCTTGATCCTGAAATCCTTGTTGTGCCTATAATATACCTAATCGAAGCTCTTTTCGAGCTCTACAAATATGGTGGGGCAAAATCTGCCAACCAAAATTTTTAGACCAAAATTCACTTGTTTTCACCAGTTTTGGAGGAAAAAAATCAGAGAATTGTGGCTGAAGTCGGCCATAACTTTTGTTCCAGAAATCATTGCTGGGACTACAATATACCAAAACGAAGCACTTTTCGAGCTCTACAAATACGGCGAGGCGAAATCTGCCAACCCAATTTTTTAGGCCAAAATTCACTTGTTTCATCAGATTTAGAGGAAAAAAAATCGACAACCAGTGACTGAATACGACCATAACTCTTGATACTGAAATCGTTGTTGGGCCTATAATAAACAAAATCGAAGCTCTTTTCGAGCTCTAGAAATAAGGCGGGGCGAAATCTGCCAACCCAAATTTTTAGACCAAAATTCACTTGTTTTCATCAGTTTTGTTGGAAAAAAATCAGAGAATTGTAGCTGAAGTCGGCCATAACGTTCGTTCCAGAAATCGTTGCTGGGACTAAAATATACCGAATCGAAGCTCTTTTCGAGCTCTACAAATACGGCGAGGCAAAATCGGCCAATGGAATTTTTTAGGCCAAAATTCACTTGTTTTCATCAGATTTGGAGGAAAAAAAATCGATAAACAGTGACTGAATAAGGCCATGACTCTTGATTCCGAAATCGTTGCAGGGCCTATTATATACCAAATCGAAGCTCTTTTCGAGCTCTACAAATAAGGTGGGGCGATATCTGCCAACCCAAATTTTTAGACCAAAATTCACTTGTTTTCCTCAGTTTTGGAGGAAAAAATTCATCGAATTGTGGCTGAAGTCGGCCATAACTTTTGTTCTAGAAATCGTTGCTGGGACTATAATATACCAAATCGAAGCTCTTTTCGAGCTCTACAAATACGGCTGGGCAAAATCTGCCAACCCAATTTTTTAGTCCAAAATGCACTTGTTTCATCAGATTTGGAGGAAAAAAAAATCGACAACCAGTGACTGAATACGACCATAACTCTTGATCCTGAAATCGTTGTTGGGCCTATAATATACCAAATCGAAGCTCTTTTCGAGCTCTACAAATAAGGAGGGGCAAAATCTGCCAGCCAAATTTCTAGACCAAAATTCACTTGTTTTCATCAGTTTTGGTGGGAAAAAATAAGAGAATTGTGGCTGAAGTCGGCCATAACTTTTGTTCTGGAAATCGTTCTTGGGAATATACTATACGGCGGGGCGAAATCTGCCGACCCAATTTTTTAGGCGAAAATTCACTTGTTTTCATCAGATTTGGAGGAAAAAAAATCGACAATCAATGACTGAATACGACCATAACTCTTGATCCTGAAATCGTTGTTGGGCCTTTAATATACAAAATTGAAGCTCTTTTCGAGCTCTACAAATAAGGTGGGTCGAAATCTGCCAAGCAAAATTTATAGACCAAAATTCACTTCTTTTCATCAGTTTTGGAGGAAAAAAATCAGAGAATTGTGGCAGAAGTCGGCCATAACTTTTGTTCCAGAAATCGTTGCTGGGACTATAATATACCAAATCGAAGCTTTTTTCCAGCTCTACAAATACGGTGGGGCGTAATTCGCCAACCCAATCTTTTAGGCCAAAATTCACTTTTTTTCATCAGTTTTGGAGGAAAAAAATCATCGAATTGTGGCTGAAGTCGGCCATAACATTTGTTCGAGAAATCGTTGCTGGGACTATAATATACCAAATCGAAGCTCTTTTCGAGCTCTACAAATACGGCGGGGTAAAATCTGCCAACCCAATTTTTTAGGCCAAACTTCAGTTGTTTCATCAGATTTGGAGGAAAAAAAATCGACAACCAGTGACTGAATACGACCATAACTGTTGATCCTGAAATCGTCGTTGGGCCTATAATATACCAAATCGAAGCTCTTTTCGAGCTCTACAAATAAGGTGGGGCAAAATCTGCCAACCCAAATTTCTAGACCAAAATTCACTGGTTTTCATCAGTTTTGGAGGGAAAAAATCAGAGAATTGTGTCTGAAGTCGGCCATAACTTTTGTTCTAGAAATCGTTGCTGGGACTAAAATATACCGAATCGAAGCTCTTTTCGAGCTCTACAAATACGGCGAGGCAAAATCGGCCAATGGAATTTTTTAGGCCAAAATTCACTTGTTTTCATCAGATTTGGAGGAAAAAAAATCGATAACCAGTGACTGAATAAGGCCATGACTCTTGATTCCGAAATCGTTGCAGGGCCTATTATATACCAAATCGAAGCTCTTTTCGAGCTCTACAAGTAAGGTGGGGCGATATCTGCCAACCTAAATTTTTAGACCAAAATTCACTTGTTTTCCTCAGTTTTGGAGGAAAAAATTCATCGAATTGTGGCTGAAGTCGGCCATAACTTTTGTTCTAGAAATCGGTGCTGGGACTATAATATACCAAATCGAAGCACTTTTCGAGCTCTACAAATACGGCTGGGCAAAATCTGCCAACCCAATTTTTTAGTCCAAAATTCACTTGTTTCATCAGATTTGGAGGAAAAAAAAATCGACAACCAGTGACTGAATACGACCATAACTCTTGATCCTGAAATCGTTGTTGGGCCTATAATATACCAAATCGATGCTCTTTTCGAGCTCTACAAATAAGGAGGGGCAAAATCTGCCAACCCAAATTTCTAGACCAAAATTCACTTGTTTTCATCAGTTTTGGTGGGAAAAAATAAGAGAATTGTGGCTGAAGTCGGCCATAACTTTTGTTCTAGAAATCGTTCTTGGGAATATACTATACGGCGGGGCGAAATCTGCCGACCCTATTTTTTAGGCCAAAATTCACTTGTTTTCATCAGATTTGGAGGAAAAAAAATCGACAATCAATGACTGAATACGACCATAACTCTTGATCCTGAAATCGTTGTTGGGCCTATAATATACCAAATCGAAGCTCTTTTCGAGCTCTACAAATAAGGCGGGTCGAAATCTGCCAACCAAAATTTATAGACTAAATTTCACTTCTTTTCATCAGTTTTGGAGGAAAAAAATCAGAGAATTGTGGCTGAAGTCGGCCATAACTTTTGTTCCAGAAATCGTTGCTGGGACTATAATATACCAAATCGAAGCTTTTTTCCAGCTCTACAAATACGGTGGGGCGAAATTCGCCAACCCAATCTTTTAGGCCAAAATTCACTTGTTTTCATCAGATTTGGAGGAAAAAAAATCGACAGCCAGTGATTGAATAAGGCCATAAATCTTGATCCCGAAATCGTTGCTGGGCCTATTATATACCAAATCGAAGCTCTTTTCAAACTCTACAAATAAGGCGGGGCGATATCTGCCAACCCAAATTTTTAGACCAAAATTCACTTGTTTTCATCAGTTTTGGAGGAAAAATATCAGAGAATTGTGGCTGAAGTCGGCCATAACTTTTGTTCCAGAAATCGTTGCTCGGACTATAATATACCAAATCGAAGCACTTTTCGAGCTCTACAAATACTGCGAGGCGAAATCTGCCAACCCAATTTTTTAGGCCAAAATTCACTTGTTTTCATCAGATTTGGTGGAAAAAAAATCGAAAACCAGTGATTGAATAAGGCCATAACTCTTGATCCTGAAATCGTTGCTGGGCCTATTATATACCAAATCGAAGCTCTTTTCGAGCTCTACAAATAAGGCGGGGCGATATCTGCCAACCCAAATTTTTAGACAAAAATTCACTTGTTTTCATCAGTTTTGGAGGAAAAAAAATCAGAGAATAGTGGCTGAATTCGGCCATAACTTTTGTTCCAGAAATCGTTGCTGGGACTAGAATATACCAAATAGAAGCTCTTTTCGAGCTGTACAAATACGGCGAGGCGAAATCTGCCAACCCAATTTTTTAGGCCAAAATTCACTTGTTTCATCAGATTTGGAGGAAAAAAAATCGAAAACCAGTGACTGAATACGACCATAACTCATGATACTGAAATCGTTGTTGGGCCTATAATAAACAAAATCGAAGCTCTTTTTGAGCTCTAGAAATAAGGCGGGGCGAAATCTGCCAACCCAAATTTTTAGACCAAAATTCACTTGTTTTCATCAGTTTTGTTGGAAAAAAATCAGAGAATTGTGGCTGAAGTCGGCCATAACGTTTGTTCCAGAAATCGTTGCTGGGACTAAAATATACCAAATCGAAGTACTTTTCGAGCTCTACAAATACGGCGAGGCGAAATCGGCCAACTCAATTTTTTAGGCCAAAATTCACTTGTTTTCATCAGATTTGGAGGAAAAAAAATCGACAACCAGTGACTGAATAAGGCCATGACTCTTGATTCCGAAATCATTGACTGAATACGGCCATAACTCTTGATCCTGAAATCGTTGTTGAGCCTATAATATACCAAATCGTACAAATAAGGCGGGGCGATATCGGCCAACGGAATTTTTAGGCCAAAATTCACTTGTTTTCATCAGATTTGGAGGAAAAAAATCATCGAATTCCAGTGACTGAATAAGGCCATGACTCTTGATTCCGAAATCGTTGCAGGGCCTATTATATACCAAATCGAAGCTCTTTTCGAGCTCTACAAATAAGGTGGGGCGATATCTGCCAACCCAAATTTTTAGACCAAAATTCACTTGTTTTCCTCAGTTTTGGAGGAAAAAATTCATCGAATTGTGGCTGAAGTCGGCCATAACTTTTGTTCTAGAAATCGGTGCTGGGACTATAATATACCAAATCGAAGCACTTTTCGAGCTCTACAAATACGGCTGGGCAAAATCTGCCAACCCAATTTTTTAGTCCAAAATTCACTTGTTTCATCAGATTTGGAGGAAAAAAAAATCAACAACCAGTGACGGAATACGACCATAACTCTTGATCCTGAAATCGTTGTTGGGCCTATAATATACCAAATCGAAGCTCTTTTCGAGCTCTACAAATAAGGAGGGGCAAAATCTGCCAACCCAAATTTCTAGACCAAAATTCACTTGTTTTCATCAGTTTTGGTGGGAAAAAATAAGAGAATTGTGGCTGAAGTCGGCCATAACTTTTGTTCTAGAAATCGTTGCTGGGACTATAATATACCAAAACGAAGCACTTTTCGAGCTCTACAAATACGGCGAGGCGAAATCTGCCAACCCAATTTTTTAGGCCAAAATTCACTTGTTTCATCAGATTTGGAGGAAAAAAAATCGACAACCAGTGACTGAATACGACCATAACTCTTGATACTGAAATCGTTGTTCGGCCTATAATAAACAAAATCGAAGCTCTTTTCGAGCTCTAGAAATAAGGCGGGGCGAAATCTGCCAACCCAAATTTTTAGACCAAAATTCACTTGTTTTCATCAGTTTTGTTGGAAAAAAATCAGAGAATTGTAGCTGAAGTCGGCCATAACGTTCGTTCCAGAAATCGTTGCTGGGACTAAAATATACCGAATCGAAGCTCTTTTCGAGCTCTACAAATACGGCGAGGCGAAATCGGCCAACGGAATTTTTTGGGCCAAAATTCACTTGTTTTCATCAGATTTGGAGGAAAAAAAATCGATAACCAGTGACTGAATAAGACCATGACTCTTGATTCCGAAATCGTTGCAGGGCCTATTATATACCAAATCGAAGCTCTTTTCGAGCTCTACAAGTAAGGTGGGGCGATATCTGCCAACCCAAATTTTTACACCAAAATTCACTTGTTTTCCTCAGTTTTGGAGGAAAAAATTCATCGAATTGTGGCTGAAGTCGGCCATAACTTTTGTTCTAGAAATCGTTGCTGGGACTATAATATACCAAATCGAAGCTCTTTTCGAGCTCTACAAATACGGCTGGGGAAAATCTGCCAACCCAATTTTTTAGTCCAAAATTCACTTGTTTCATCAGATTTGGAGGAAAAAAAAATCGACAACCAGTGACTGAATACGACCATAACTCTTGATCCTGAAATCGTTGTTGGGCCTATAATATACCAAATCGAAGCTCTTTTCGAGCTCTACAAATAAGGAGGGGCAAAATCTGCCAGCCAAATTTCTAGACCAAAATTCACTTGTTTTCATCAGTTTTGGTGGGAAAAAATAAGAGAATTGTGGCTGAAGTCGGCCATAACTTTTGTTCTAGAAATCGTTCTTGGGAATATACTATACGGCGGGGCGAAATCTGCCGACCCAATTTTTTAGGAGAAAATTCACTTGTTTTCATCAGATTTGGAGGAAAAAAAATCGACAATCAATGACCGAATATGACCATAACTCTTGATCCTGAAATCGTTGTTGGGCCTTTAATATACCAAATCGAAGCTCTTTTCGAGCTCTAAAAATTAGGCGGGTCAAAATCTGCCAACCAAAATTTATAGACCAAAATTCACTTGTTTTCATCAGTTTTGGAGGAAAAAAATCAGAGAATTGTGGCTGAAGTCGGCCATAACTTTTGTTCCAGAAATCGTATCTCGGACTATAATATACCAAATCGAAGCTCTTTTCCAGCTCTACAAATACAGTGGGGCGAAATTCGCCAACCCAATTTTTTAGGCCAAATTTCACTTATTTTCATCAGATTTGGAGGAAAAAAAATCGACAACCAGTGAATGAATGAGGCCATAACTCTTTATCCCGAAATCGTTGCTGGGCCTATTATATACCAAATCGAAGCTCTTTTCAAACTTTACAAATAAGGCTTCCCGATATCTGCCATCCCAAATTTTTAGACCAAAATCACTTGTTTTCATCAGTTTTGGAGGAAAAAAATCAGAGAATAGTGGCTGAATTCGGCCATAACTTTTGTTCCAGAAATCGTTGCTGGGACTATAAAATACCAAATCGAAGCTCTTTTCGAGCTCTACAATTACGACAGGGCAAAATCTGCCAACCCAATTTTTTAGGCCAAAATTCACTTGTTTTCATCGAATTTGGAGGAAAAAAAAAATCGACAACCAGTTACTGAATACGGCCAAAACGCTTGATCCAGAAATCCTTGTTGGGCCTATAATTTACCACATCGAAGCTCTTTTCGAGCTCTACAAATAAGGCAGGGCGAAATCTGCCAACCCAAATTTTTAGACCAAAATTCACTTGTTTTCATCAGTTTTGGAGGAAAAAAATCAGAGAATTGTGGCTGAGGTCGGCCATAACATTTGTTCGAGAAATCGTTGTTGGGACTATACTATACGGCGGGGCGAAATCTGCCAACCCAATTTTTTAGGCCAAAATTCACTTGTTTTCCTCAAATTTGGAGGAAAAAAAATCGACAATCAGTGACTGAATACGGTCATAACTCTTGATCCTGAAATCGTTGTTGGGCCTATAATATACCAAATCGAAGTTCTTTTCGAGCTCTACAAATAAGGCGGGGCGAAATCTGCCAACCCAAATTTATAGACCAAAATTCACTTCTTTTCATCAGTTTTGGAGGAAAAAAATCAGAGAATTGTGGCTGAAGTCGGCCATAACTTTTGTTCCAGAAATCGTATCTCGGACTATAATATACCAAATCAAAGCTCTTTTCCAGCTCTACAAATACAGTGGGGCGAAATTCGCCAACCCAATTTTTTAGGCCAAATTTCACTTATTTTCATCAGATTTGGAGGAAAAAAAATCGACAACCAGTGAATGAATGAGGCCATAACTCTTTATCCCGAAATCGTTGCTGGGCCTATTATATACCAAATCGAAGCTCTTTTCAAACTTTACAAATAAGGCTTCGCGATATCTGCCATCCCAAATTTTTAGACCAAAATTCACTTGTTTTCATCAGTTTTGGAGGAAAAAAATCAGAGAATAGTGGCTGAATTCGGCCATAACTTTTGTTCCAGAAATCGTTGCTGGGACTATAATATACCAAATCGAAGCTCTTTTCGAGCTCTACAAATACGACAGGGCAAAATCTGCCAACCCAATTTTTTAGGCCAAAATTCACTTGTTTTCATCGAATTTGGAGGAAAAAAAAATCGACAACCAGTTACTGAATACGGCCAAAACACTTGATCCAGAAATCCTTGTTGGGCCTATAATTTACCACATCGAAGCTCTTTTCGAGCTCTACAAATAAGGCAGGGCGAAATCTGCCAACCTAAATTTTTAGACCAAAATTCACTTGTTTTCATCAGTTTTGGAGGAAAAAAATCAGAGAATTGTGGCTGAAGTCGGCCACAACTTTTGTTCCAGAAATCGTTGTTGGGACTATACTATATGGCGGGGGGAAATCTGCCAACCCAATTTTTTAGGCCAAAATTCACTTGTTTTCATCACATTTGTAGGAAAAAAAATCGATAATCATTGACTGAATACGGCCATAACTCTTGATCCTGAAATCGTTGTTGATCCTATAATATACCAAATCGAAGCTCTTTTCGTGCTCTACAAATACGGCGGGGAAAAATCTGCCAACCCAAATTTATAGACCAAAATTCACTTCTTTTCATCAGTTTTGGAGGAAAAAATCAGAGAATTGTGGCTGAAGTCGGCCATAACTTTTGTTCCAGAAATCGTTGCTGGGACTATAATATACCAAATCGAAGCTCTTTTCCAGCTCTACAAATACGGCGGGGCAAAATTCGCCAACCCAATTTTTTAGGCCAAAATTCACTTGTTTTCATCAGATTTGTTGGAAAAAAAATCGACAACGAGTGACTGAATAAGGCCATAACTCTTGATCTCGAAATCGTTGCTGGGCCTATTATATACCAAATCGAAGCACTTTTCGAGCTCTACAAATAAGGCTGGGCTAAATTCGCCAACCCAATTTTTTAGGCCAAAATTCACTTGTTTTTATCAGATTTGGAGGAAAAAAAATTTAAAACCAGTGAGCGAATAAGGCCATAACTCTTGATCCCGAAATCGTTGCTGGGCCTATAATATACCAAATCGAAGCTCTTTTCGAGCTCTACAAATAAGGCGGGGCGAAATCTGCCAACCCAAATTTTTAGACCAAAATTCACTTGTTTTCATCAGTTTTGGAGGAAAAAAATCATAGAATTGTGGCTGAAGTCGGCCATAACTTTTGTTCCAGAAATCGTTGCTGGGACTATAATATACCAAATCGAAGCTCTTTTCGAGCTCTACAAATACGGCGAGGCGAAATCTGCCAACCCAATTTTTTAGGCGAAAATTCACTTGTTTTCATAAGATTTGGAGGAAAAAAAATCGAAAACCAGTGACAGAATACGGCCATAACTCTTGATCCAGAAATCGTTGTTGGGCCTATAATATACCAAATGGAAGTCCTTTTCGAGCTCTACAAATAAGGCGGGGCGAACTCTGCCAACCCAAATTTTTAGACCAAAATTCACTTGTTTTCATCAGTTTTGGAGGAAAAAAATCAGAGAATTGTGGCTGAAGTCGTCCATAACTTTTGTTCCAGATTTCGTTGTTGGGACTATAATATACCAAATCGAAGCTCTTTTCGTGCTCTACAAATACGGCGGGACTATATCTGCCAACCTAATTTTTTAGGCCATAATTCACTTGTTTTCATCAGATTTGGAGGAAAAAAAATCGGCAACCAGTGACTGAATACGGCCATAACTCTTGATCCTGAAATCGTTGTTGGGCCTATAATATACCAAATCGAAGCTCTTTTCGAGCTCTACAAATAAGACGAAGCAAAATCTGCCAACCCAAATTTTTAGACCAAAATTCACTTGCTTTCATCAGTTTTGAAGGAAAAAAATCAGAGAATTGTGGCTGAAGTCGGCCACAACTTTTGTTCCAGAAATTGTTGCTGGGACTATATTACACCAAATCGAAGCTCTTTTCGAGCTCTACAAATAGGGCGGGGCGAAATCTGCCAACCCAATTTTTTAGGCCAAAATTCACTTGTTTTCATCAGATTTGGAGGAAAAAAATCGACAACCAGTGACTGAATATGGCCATAACTCTTGATCCTGAAATCGTTGCTGGGACTGTAATATACCAAATCGCAGCTCTTTTCCAGCTCTACAAATACGGCGGGGCTAAATTCACCAACCCAATTTTTTAGGCCAAAATTCACTTGTTTTCATCAGATTTGGCGGAAAAAAAATCGACAGCCAATGACTGAATAAGGCCATAAATCAGTGAATTGTGGCTGAAGTCGACCATAACTAGGAAAAAAATCAGAGAGTTGTGGCTGAAGTCGGCCAAAACTTTTGTTCCAGAAATCATTGCTGGGACTATAATATACCAAATCGAAACTCTTTTCGAGCTCTACAAATATCGCGGGGCGAAATCCGCCAACCCAATTTTTTAGGCCAAAATTAACTTATTTTCATCAGATTTGGAGGAAAACAAATCAAAAAACTGTAGCTTAATACAGCCATAACTCTTGAATCAGAAATCGTTGCTAGGCCTATAATATACCAAACCGAAGCTCTTTTTGAACTCTTCAAATTAGAATGGCCGAACCCCGCCAACGCAATTTTTTCGGCCAAAATTATCTTGTTTTCATCTGTTTCAGAGGAAAAAAATTAGAGAATTGTGGCTGAAGTCGGCCATAACTTTTGTTCCAGAAATCGTTGCTGGGACTGTAGTATACCAAATCGAAGCTCTTTTCAAGCTCTACAAATAACGTGGGGCGAAATCCGCCAACCCAATTTTTTAGGCCAAAATTCACATGTTTTCATCAGATTTGGAGGAAAACAAATCGAAAAACTGTGACTGAACACGGCCATAACTCTTGATCCAGAAATCGTTGCTGGGCGTATAATATACCAAATCGAAGCTCTTTCGAACTCAACAAATGAGGTAGGCCGAACCACGCCAACGCAATTTTTTCGGCCAAAATTCACTTGTTTTCATCAGTTTCGGAAGAAAAAAATCAGAGAATTGTGGCTGAAGTCGGCCATAAATTTTGTTCCAGAAATCGTTGCTGGGACTATAATATACCAAATCGAAGCTCTTATTGAGGTCTACAAATAGAGCGAGGTGAAATCCGCCAACGCAATTTTTTAGGCCAAAATTAACTTGTTTTCTTCAGATTTGGAGGAAAAAAAATTAAAAAACTGTGACTAAATACGGCCGTAACTCTTGATCCAAAAATCATTGCTTGCCCTATAATATACCAAATCGAAGCTCTTTTCGAGCTCTACAAACAAGGTGGGGCGAAATCCGCCAACCCAATTTTTTAGGCAAAAAATTCACATGTTTTCATCAGATTTGGAGGAAAACGAAACGAAAAACTGTGACTGAACCCCGCCAACAAAATTTTTTCGGCCAAAATTCACTTGTTTTCATCATTTTCGGAGGGAAAAAATCAGAGAATTGTGGATGAAGTCCGCCATAACTTTTGTTCCAGAAATCGTTGCTGGGACTATAATATTCCAAATCGAAGCTCTTTTCGAGCTCTACAAATACGATGGGGCGAAATCCGCCAACCCAATTTTTTAGGCCAAAATTCACTTGTTTTCATCAGATTTGGGAAAAAAAATTGAAAAACTGCAACTGAATACGGCCATAACTCTTCATCTAGAAATTGTTGCTGTGCCTATAGTATACCAAATCGAAGCTCTGTCGAGCTCTAAAAATGAGGTTGGCCGAACACTGCCAACGCAATTTTTTCAGCAAAATTCACTTGTTTTTATCAGTTTCAGAGGAAAAAAATCAGAGAGTTGTGGCTGAAGTCGGCCATAACTTTTGTTCCAGAAATCGTTACTGGGACTATAATATACCAAATCGAAGCACTTTTCGAGCTCTACAAATAAGGCAGGTCGAAATCCGCAAACCCAATTTTTTAGGGCAAAATTAACTTGTTTTCATCAGATTTGGAGGGAAAAAAATTTAAAAACTGTGCCTGAATACAGCCATAACTCTTGATGCAGAAATCGTTGAAAGGCCTATAATATACCAAACCGAAGCTCTTTTTGAAATCTTCAAATTAGGCAGGGCGAACCCCGCCAATGCAATTTTTTCGGCCAAAATTCTCTTGTTTTCATCAGTTTCAGAGGAAAAAAATCTGAGAATTGTGGCTAAGTCGGCCATAACTTTTGCTCCAGAAATCGTTGCTGTGACTATAATATACCAAATCGAAGCACTTTTCGAGCTCTAAAAATAAGGCGGGGCGAAATCCGCCAACCAAATTTCTTAGACCAAAATTCACTTTTTCTCATCAGATTTGCAGCAAAAAAAAATCAGAAAACTGTGACTGAATACGGCCATAACTCTTTATCCATGAAATCGTCGCTGCGCCTAGAATATACCAAATCGAAACTCTTTCTGAGCTCTACAAATAAGGTGGGGCGAAATCCACAAACCCAATTTTTTAGGCCAAAATTCACATGTTTTCATCAGATTTGGAGGAAAACAAATTGAAAAACTGTGACTGAATACGGCCATAACTCTTGATCTAGAAATCATTGCTGGGCGTATAATATACCAATTCGAAACTCTTTCGAGCTCAACAAATGAGGTAGGCCGAACCCCGCCAACGCAATTTTTTCGACCAAAATTCACTTGTTTTCATCAGTTTCGGAGGAAAAAAAACAGAGAATTGTGGCTGAAGTCAGCCATAACTTTTGTTCCAGAAATCATTGCTGGGACTATAATATACCAAATCAAAGCTCGTTTTGAGCTCTACAAATACGGCGAAGTGAAATCTGCCAACCCAATTTTTTAGGCCAAAATTCACTTGTTTTCTTCATATTTGGACGAAAAAAAATCAAAAAACTGTGACTGAATACGGCCATAACTCTTGATCCAAAAATCATTGCTGGGCCTATAATATACCAAATCGAAGCTCTTTTCGAGCTCTACAAACAAGGTGGGGCGAAGTCCGCCAACAAATTTTTTAGGCCAAAAATTCACATGTTTTCATCAAATTTGGAGGAAAACAAAACGAAAAACTGTGACTGAATACGGCCATAACTCTTGATCCAGAAATCGTTGCTGGGCGTATAATATACCATATAGGAGATCTTTCGAGCTCAACAAATGAGGTAGGCCGAACCCCGCCAACGTAATTTTTTCGGCCAAAACTCACTTGTTTTCATCAGTGTTGGAGGAAAAAAAACAGGGAATTGTGGCTGAAGTCGGCCAGAACTTTTGTTCTAGAAATCGTTGCTGGGACTATTATATACCAAATCGAAGCACTTTTCGAGCTTTACAAATAAGGCGAGGCGAAATCCGCCAACCCAATTTCTTAGGCCAAAATTCACTTGTTTTCATCTGATTTGGAGGAAAAAAAATTAAAAAACTGTGACGGAATACGGCCCTAACTCTTGATCCAGAAATAGGTTCTAGGCCTATAGTATACCAAATCGAAGCACTTTTCAAGCTCTACAAATGAGGTAGGCCGAACCTCGCCAACGCAGTTTTTTTGGCCAAAATTCACTTCTTTTCATCAGTTTTAGAGGAAAAAAATCATAGAATTGTGGCTAAAGTCGGCCATAACTTTTGTTCCAAAAATCGTTGCTGGGACTATAATATACCAAATCGAAGCTCTTTTCAAGCTCTACATATAAGGCGGGATGAAATCTGCCAACCCAATTTTTTAGGCCCAAATTCACTTGCTTTCATCAATTTTGGAGGAAAAAAAATTAAAAAATTGTGACTGAATACGGCCATAACTCTTGATTCAGAAAGCGTGGTTGGGCGTATAATATACCAAATCGAAGTACTTTTCGAGCTCTACAAATGAGGTTGGGCGAACCCCGCCAACGCAATTTTTTCGACTAAAATTCACTTGTTTTCATCAATTTTGGAAGAAAAAAATCGAAGAATTGTGGCTGAAGTCGACCATAACTTTTGTTCCATAAATCATTGCTGGGACTATAATATACCAAATCGAAGCATTCTTTCAGCTCTACAAATAAGGAGGGGCGAAATCCACCAACCCAATTTTTTAGGCCAAAATTCACTTGTTTTCATCAAATTTGGAGGAAAAAAATTGAAAAACTGTGACTGAATACGGCCATCATTCTTGATCCAAAAATCGTTGTTCGGCGAATAATATACCATATCGAAGCTCTTACCGAGCTCTAGAATTGAGGTACGGCGAACCCCACCAACGCAATTTTTTCGGCCAAAATCAACTTTGGAGAATTGTGGCTAAAGTCGGCCATAACTTTTATTCCAGAAATCGTTGCTAGGACTATAATATACCAAATCGAAGCTCCTTTTGAGCTCTACAAATAAGGCGGGGCGAAATCCGCAAACCCAATTTTTTAGGCAAAAATTCACTTCTTTTCATCAGATTTGGAGGAAAAAAATTGAAAAACTGTGACTGAATACGGCCATAACTCTTGATCTAGAAATAGGTTCTAGGCCTATAGTATACCAAATCGAAGCATTTTCCAAGCTCTACAATTGAGGTAGGGCGAGCCCCGCCAATGCAATTTTTTTGGCCAAAATTCACTTGTTTTCATCAGTTTCGAAGGAAAAAAATCATAGAATTATGGCTAAAGTCGGCCATAACTTTTGTTCCAGAAATCGTTGCTGGGACTATAATATAGCGAATCGAACCTCTTTTCGAGCTCTACAAATAATGCGGGATGAAATCCGCCAACCATATTTTTTAGGCCCAAAATCACTTGTTTTCATCAGTTTTGGAGGAAAAAAAATTAAAAAACTGTGACTGAATACGGCCACAACTCTTGATCCAGAAAGCGTGGTTGGGCGTATAATATACCAAATCGAAGCACTTTTCGAGCTCTACAAATGAGGTTGGCCGAACCCCGCCAACGCAATTTTTTCGACTAAAATTCACTAGTTTTCATCAGTTTTGGTGGAAAAAAATCAGAGAATTGTGGCTTAAGCCGGCCATAACTTTTGTTCCATAAATCATTGCAGGAACTATAATATACCAAATCGAAGCACTCTTTGAGCTCTACAAATAAGAAGGGACGAAATCTACCAACCCAATTTTTTAGGCCAAAATTCACTTCTTTTCATTAGATTTGGAGGAAAAAGATGAGAGAATTGTGGCTGAAGTCGGCCATAAGTTTTGTTCCAGAAATCGTTGCTGGGACGATAATATACCAAATCAACCCTCTTTTCGAGCTCTACAAACAAGGTGGGGCGAAATCCCCCAACCCAATCTTTTTGGCCAAAATTCACTTGTTTTCATCAGATTTGGAGGAAAAAAAATCAAAAAATTATGACTGAATACGGCCATAACACTTGATCCAGAAATCGTTGCTAGGCCTATAATATACCAAATCGAAGCACTTTTCGACCTCTAAAAATAAGGTAGGGCGAACCCCGCCAACACAATTTTTTTTGGCCAAATTAACTTGTTTTTATCAGTTTCGGAGGAAAAAAATCAGAGAATTGTGGCTGAAGTCGGCCATAACTTTTGTTCCAGACATCGTTGCTGGGACTATAATATACCAAATCGAAGCACTTTTTGAGCTCGACAAATAACGTTGGGCGAAATCCGCCAACCCAATTTTTAGGCCAAAATTCACTTGTTTTCATCTGATTTGGAAGAAAAAAATTGAAAAACTGTGACTGAATACGGCCATAATTCTTGATCCAAAAATCGTTGTGGCGAACCCCGCCAACGTAATTTTTTCGGCCAAAATTCACTTGTTTTCATCAGTTTTGGAGGAAAAAAATCAGAGAATTGTGGCTGAATTCGGCCATAACCTTTGTTCCAAAAATCGTTATTGGGGCTAAAATATACCAAATCGAAGCTCTTTTTAAGCTCTACAAATCAGGTGGGGTGAAATCCACAAACCTAATTTTTTAGGCCAAAATTCACTTGTTTTGATCATATTTGGAGGAAGAAAATCGAAAAACTGTTACTGAATACGGCCATAACTCTTCATCCAGAAATCGTTGCTGGACCTATAATATACCCATGTTGAAGCTCTTTTCGAGCTCTACAAATGAGGTAGGGCAAACCCCGCACTCGCAATTTTTTCGGCCAAAATTCACTTGTTTTCATCAGATTTGGAGGAAAAAAATTGAAAAACTGTGACTGAATACGGCCATAATTCTTGATCCAAAAATCGTTGTTGGGCCTATAATATACCAAATCGAAGCACTTTCCGAGCTCTACAAATGAAGTTGGGGAAACCCCACCAATGCAATTTTTTCGGCTAAAATTCACTTGTTTTCATCAGTTTTTGCGGAAAAAATCGGAGAATTGTGGCTGATATCGGCCATAACTTTTGTTGCATAAATCATTCCTGGGACTATAATATACCAAATCGAAGCACTCTTTGAGCTCTACAAATAAGGAGGGGCGAAATCCACCAACCCAATTTTTAGGCCAAAATTCATTTGTTTTCTTCAGAGTTGGATGAAAAAAATTGAAAAACTGTGACTGAATACGGCCATAATTCTTGATCCAAAAATCGTTGCTGGGCCTATAATATACCATATCGAAGCTCTTTTCGAGCTCTAGAATTGTGGTGGGGCGAACCCCACCAACACAATTTTCATCAGTTTCGGAGGAAAAAGATGAGAGAATTGTGGCTGAAGTCGGCCATAACTTTTGTTCCAGAAATCGTTACTGGGACTATAATATACCAAATCGAAGAACGTTTTGAGCTCGACAAATAAGGTGGGGTGAAATCCGCCAACCCAATTTTTTAGCCCAGAATTCACTTGTTTTCATCTGATTTGGAGGAAAAAAATTGAAAAACTGTGACTGAATACGGCCATAACTCTTGATCCAAAAATCGTTGCAGGGCCTATAATATACCAAAATGAAGCTCTTTTCGAGCTCTACCAATGAGGAATGGCGAACCCCGCCAACCTAATTTTTGAGGTGAAAATTCACTTGTTTTCATCAGTTTCGGAGGAAAAAAAATCAGAGAATTTTGGCTGAATTCGGCCATAACCTTTGTTCCAGAAATCGTTGTTGGGGCTAAAATATACCAAATCGAAGCTCTTTTTGCGATATCCAACTGTGGAGGGTATAGAGGGATGACGGGCAACAGTGATCTACTATAACAATTAGGCTTTGCACCTTTAGACGAGGGAGACAGTACTGTATTTTCTAAACCATTCTTATTGCAGGAGGGAAGAACTGGAATGCATGCCCATCCATGACCGGACCATGGAGGATAAACTGAAGGCACACATGCAAAAATAACTTCATGGACAAAATCAGCACACATAATATCGGCCACCTTGCTAGCAGCATCAGTACTCCCTCGATCAAAGACAAGACGAGTTAAAAGCTGCAAAGCACAACTTATGATGATTTAATTTCTTCAAAAGAATTATTAAATTTCATATATTTTCAACTTGAGCTTACGAATAGCTACTATTTGAATACAAATATCAAATATGAACAGAAATAGAGTGCATGAAATTTTCTGTAGGGGTCACCTGATCCATAATCCCAAATGGCTTATTTTGCGCGCGCGCGCGTGCACACACACACACACACACACACACAAAGGACAAAAGTCTAAAAAAAAAACAAAGAAAAAAAGAAAACACACGCATACACAATACTACGAAGAATATTTTTGCCCAAATATTATGATGAGTACCATCATAGTACGGTCCATTAACACTGAGAAATGAAACCAAGCTTGTTCACATGTTAAACTTTTTTGGGGAGAGAGATTAAGACAACAAATTGACATATTTGATCCGAATGGCAGAAGTTCCTCGTAAGGGTTCCACAAGTCTATACACATAGACCATAATACACTAGTATATTTTGTAAATTCCACCTTAATGCGCTAAAAAGTTTTGAGGTTTATACATTGGCCTCAAAGGATGAGCATTGTAAAAGTACTTTATTCTTCCTTTATGATTTCATGTTTTTACAAATTAGTCAAAAAATTCTTAAAAATAATGTCTCCAAAGCACTTTTACTCTTCAAATAGCCAAAACTTAACTCCAGAAGGCAAGTTAGACCAAAACATCCGCAAGAAAAATAATTGTCAATGCACCAAAGTAGATAACTTAATGGATAAGATAGTCTTACATCCTTGGGCCATTCGTACACAAGTGAGAAAAAGTTGAAGTCGTGAGTTGTATCAGTTCCATCAACTATGTCTCCAATTGCAGCAATATGCAGAATGAATTGTGAAAGATATGTTGTGGGTCTGTTACTTATTGGACCAAACAATCTCTTCCCAGTCTCCTTTACATCATAATCTACAGGTTGCTCACTAATATCTCCCGTAGCTAAAGGTAAAGCTTTATGTTTGATAACTCTTAATCCTAGCCCAAGAACCCCATCCTTGTCAAACTCAGAAACTACCATCTGATCAGCAGATGGACCTTCTCCTTTAAGAAGATTTGTTTCTGTTTCTTCATCAGCTATAGCGCTTGCAAGATTGTGGAGCTTACCTGCAAAGTCATATAACAAAAACGTCTTAAACGGTAATATTATCATCTGGAATACCCTGAAAGAGAAAGAAAGAAAAGCCTACCACTAAGAGACTGTCATTTTTCATTGTGAGCATCTTCAATCATCTGTCCCTGTCGTTGGGCCTCTTTTGGCGAAGAAATGAAAAGTTCTCCAGTCAAAATATCTTGAAACAGAAACATTAAAAGATGAGAGAATGGGTTAATATAATGTTCACTGATAAAAAAACATGTGCAGACAAAACTGTACGATACAATTAACAATAGAGTATTTGCTTCATGGAAAACAAGCACTAGAAGAGAAAGTGAAGAGAAAAAGTAAGATGAGGAATTTAGCCCAGTCAGTCCTATCAGACATGGCATAATTGAACGTGAACAAGCAATCTACCACTTGTATCTCAACCTGAGGATCAATTTCTTGTCTTCCACAGACATATGACATTCCCAGGCTTAGTTGTCCATCTTTTTAAATCTCCTTTGCCACTCTAAACTTACAAAAAGCAACAACAACATGCAAACGTCTGAAATTAAATTTTTTTTTAAAAAAAAAAACGTCTAAAAAGGCAATGTAAGATACAAAATAGAAACTATCACATATTCTTGTTCACATCAGTTAATTTAATAAGTGGATTTCGCAAGTCCTACAAATTAAAAGTCAGGACAACCTTTCTGTACTTGCGAGATTTTTTATTAGAAGATCTTATCACCTTATCCAAGAACTCATATAAACGCTTTAAGACCCTTCGTGAAACAGAAATAACTCCTACTTCAAGGATCTCATCCCAGTATGTGGAGCCTTTCTTTGGGGAGACACCGGGATATATCTCAGATAGCATAACTTGAGCCTGCACAGTACATATACATCAAAATGAACTCATACTTCAGGAGCAAACCACCAAAAAGCACATATCTAAACCAAATATAGTGAAGCCTACAACATTTAAACGGTCCATCAAACAAAGAGAAATCTAAAGTTTCTTTCCAGCACTTGAAATAGGGAACATGCATCAAATAACAATATGTTTTAACTCAAGGTTTACCTGAAAAAAATAATAATAATACAGCTCAACTAATCAGAATAATCACCAGTGAATATAAAAAATAATAAGCAAGTTTGCTTTTTGCTAACAAACTTATCTAAAAGGATCGTGGGATGGGCTTTGCAGTAAGACATGTAATGGTAATAGACTGATAGTAAAGTTAATTTCAGTTTAGCATCGGGTACACTACGCACTGAGCGCTTAAAGGAACTAATGAAATCAAACAAGTATGATCTTCAAGTGCATGCGTAAATATATTAAGCATTGCCTGATTGAGAAGCTTCTGAGATATCTTTGCCGACCGTGTTGAAGTTGCAGCAATATCAATACAAAGAAGAATCTGGTGGGAAAAACATACAAGATTAGACTGTAACTAAGTTGGAACCACAATGGACTTAGTGGAAACAAGACTACAAGATGCAAGAACTTACAGCAGCCAAAGGACCTAACTGGGAGCGCAATGAAGAGAAATCTAAATCTTGCAATGTAGAAGTCCCATCAGCAGCACGAGCCACCACATCTTCCACCTGGAAAAACCAAAAGGACGTAACAATTTCATTGAAAACAAAATAAAGGCAGAAATTCTAGTCCAAAAACTAGACTAAAAATAGGACACTATTTGATGTAAACAAAGACAATAATATTATAAATCAAAATGCAGTAAAAGGCCATGTTCACTATCGATGATGACTCAGAAGTATTACAACTCCACCAGATAAAATCAAATAAACAACATACTCTCGAGAAAAAAAACGCGCGCACGCACACACATTTTTTGGACAGCTTTAGTGCAATATCTGCAACATACTGTTAAGAAGATAAAACCTAGCATTGTTCCACCTATTGAAGCATAAGCATTTGTAAGAATTTGCAATGCGCTCATAGGATGCAAAAATTAAAGTCCCTCATCCACAACCATATTTCATCTAAACTCCACTTATATCCCAGTCCATCCTTAATATGAATTTACAATCCTAAACTGAACGGGTAAAGTCAGCCATGAGCCCTTCATTAGTCAGATATTTTCTATGTTTCGAGTATAATTGGTAGCATGGACAAGCATAACTAGACTAGTTACACTAAAAAGAAGAAGGGATAGATAATTGGTAGAATGGACAATGTACAAAAATAATTAAACACATAAAAAAAACGGTGATTATAGGTTATTTCGATCTGATTCATACAGATGCTCTTCTGACAACATTATCCACCCACTCAGCTAACTCCAGGGTGGCTTTGTCCTCTGCAGATAATGAAAATCGATGGACTGCCTCCTCTCCAATGTCATACTTCGCTCTTTGCATGCAACAGCATAATAGTTAAAATAAAAAACCTAGTCAGATTTGGCCTGTATTAGAATTTTGTCAACATCTAAAATAAATAACTGAGAACAGAACCGCATTTTGAAGGAATACAAGAGATCTCTGCTAATACAACCAAAAAAAAAATCTAAATAATAACTGGAATCATGCCTATATAATACCAAATTGAAGCTCTTTTCGAGCTCTACAAATAAGGCGGGGCGAAATCCGCCAACCGAATTTTCTAGCCCAAAATTAACATGTTTTCATCAGATTTGGAGGAAAAAAAATCGGAATACTGTGCCTGAATACGGCCATGACTCTCGATCCAGAAATCGTTGTTGGGCCAATAATATACCAAATCGAAGCACTTTTCGAGCTCTACAAATTAGATAGGGTGAGCCCCGCCAACGCAATTTTTTCGTCCAAAATTCACTCGTCTTCATCTGTTTTAGAGAAAAAAAATCAGAGAATTGTGGCTGAAGTCAGCCATAACTTTTGTTCCAGAAATCGTTGCTGGGACTATAATATACCAAATCGAAGCACTTTTCGAGCTCTACAAATAAGGTGGGGCGAAATCCGCAAACCAACTTTTTTAGACCAAAATTAACTTGTTTTCATCAGATTTGGAGGAAAAAAAATCAAGAAACTGTGACTGAATACGGCCATAACTCTTGATCCAGAAATCGTTGCTGGGACTATAATATACCAAATCGAAGCTCTTTTCGAGCTCTACAAATAAGGTGGGGCGAAATTTGACAACCCAATTTTTTAGGCAAAAATTAACTTGTTTTCATCAAATTTGGAGGAAAAAAAATCGAAAAACTGCGACTGAATATGGCCATAACTCTTGATCCAGAAATCGTTGTTGGGCCTATAATATGCCAAATCGAAGCACTTTTCGAACTGTATAAATTAGGAAGGGCGAAGCCCGTTAACGCAATTTTTTTGTCCAAAATTCACTTGTTGTCCTCAGTTTCGGAGGAAAAAAATCGTAGAATTATGGCTGAAGTCGGACATAACTTTTGTTCCAGAAATCATTGCTGGGATTATAATATACCAAATCGAAGCTCTTTTCGTGCTCTACAAATACGGCAGGGCGAAATCCGCCAACCTAATTTTTTAGGCCAAAATTAACTTATTTTCATCAGATTTGGAGGAAAAAGATGAAAAACCTATGACTAAATACGGCCATAATTCTTGATCCAGAAATCGTTGCTGGGCCTATATTATACCAAATCGAAGCTCTTGTCAATCTCTACAAATAAGGCGGGGCGAAATCCGCCAACCCAATTTTTTAGGCAAAAATTCACTTGCTTTCAACAGATTTGGAGGAAAAAAAATGGCAAAAACAGTGACTGAATACAGCCATAACTCTTGATCCAGAAATCGTTGCTGAGCCTATATTATACCAAATCGAAGCTCTTTTCGAGCTCTACCAATTTGGCAAGGCGAATCCCGCCAACGCAATTTTTTTGGCGAAAATTCACTTGTTTTCATCATTTTCAGAGGAAAAAAAATCAGAGATTTGTGGCTGATTCCGGCGTAACTTTTGTTCCAGAAATCGTTGCTGGGACTATAATATACCAAATCGAAGCTCTTTTCGAGCTCTACAAATAAGACGGGGCGAAATCCGCCAACCCAATTTTCTTAACCAAAATTAACATGTTTTCATAAGATTTGGAGGAAAAAATATCGGAATACTGTGCCTGAATACGGCCATCACTCTCGATCCAGAAATCGTTGTTGGGCCAATAAAATACCAAATCGAAGCGCTTTTCGAGCTCTACAAATTAGATAGGGTGAACCCCGCCAACGCAATTTTTTCGTCCAAAATTCACTCGTCTTCATCTGTTTTAGAGTAAAAAAATCAAAGAATTGTGGCTGAAGTCAGCCATAACTTTTGTTCCAAAAATCGTTGCTGGGACTATAATATACCAAATCGAAGCTCTTTTCGAGCACTACAAATAAGGTTGGGCGAAATCCGCAAACCAAATTTTTTAGACCGAAATTAACTTATTTTCACCAGATTTGGAGGAAAAAAAATGAAAAAACTGTGACTAAATATGGCCATAACTCTTGATCCAGAAATCGTTGTTGGGCCTATAATATACCAAATCGAAGCTCTTTTCGAGCTCTACAAATTAGGAAGGACGAAACCCATGGACGCAATTTTTTCGTCCAAAATTCACTTGTTTTCCTCAGTTTCGGAGGAAAAAAATCGTAGAATTGTGGCTGAAGTCGGCCATAACTTTTGTTCCAGAAATCATTGCTGGGATTGTATTATACCAAATCGAAGCTCTTTTCGAGCTCTACAAATAAGGGAAGGCGAAATCCGCCAACAAAAGTTTTTAGGCCGAAATTAACTTGTTTTCATCAGATTTGTAGGAAAAAAAAATAAAAAAACTGTGACTAAATACGGCCATAACTCTTGATCCAGAAATCGTTGCTGGGCCTATGATATACCAAATCGAAGCTCTTTTTGTGCTTTACAAATAAGGTGGGGCGAAATCCGCCAACCCAATTTTTTAGGCCAAAATTCATTTGCTTTCAACAGATTTTGAGGAAAAAAATGGAAAAACTGTGACTGAATACGGACATAACTTTTGATCCAGAAATCGTTGCTGGGCCTATATTATACCAAATCGAAGCTCTTTTCGAGCTCCACCAATTAGGAAGTGCGAATCCTACCAACGCAATTTTTTTGGCCAAAATTCACTTGTTTTCATCATTTTCAGAGGAAAAAAATCAGAGAATTGTGGCTGAATCCGTCATAAATTTTGTTCCAGAAATCGTTACTGGGACTATAATATACCAAATCAAAGATCTTTTCGAGCTATGCAAATAAGGAGGGACGAAATCCGCCAACCCAATTTTCTTGCCCAAAATTAACATGTTTACATCAGATTTGGAGGAAAAAAACCAGAATACTGTGCCTGAATACCGCCATAACTCTCGATCCAGAAATCGTTGTTGGGCCAATAATATACTAAATCGAAGCACTTTTCGAGCTCTACAAATTAGATAGGGTGAACCCCGCCAACGCATTTTTTTCGTCCAAAATTCACTCGTGTTCATCTGTTTTAGAGAAAAAAAATCAAGGAATTGTGGCTGAAGTCAGCCATAACTTTTGTTCTAGAAATCGTTGATGGGACTATAATAAACCAAATCGAAGCTCTTTTCGAGCTCTACAAATAAGGCAGGGCGAAATTCGCCAACCCAATTTTTTAGGCCAAAATTAACTTGTTTTCATCAGATTTGGAGGAAAAAAAATGGAAAAACTGTGACTGAATACGGCCATAATTCTTGATCCAGAAATCGTTGCTGGGACTATAACATACCAAATCGAAGCTCTTTTCGAACTCTACAAATATGGCGGCGCGAAATCCGCCAACCCAATTTTCTTGCCCAAAATTAACATCTTTTCATCAGATTTGGAGGAAAAAAAATCAGAATACTGTACCTGAATACGGCCACAACTCTCGATCCAAAAATCGTTGTTGGGCCAATAATATACCAAATCGAAGCTCTTTTCGAGCTCCACAAATTAGATAGGGTGAACCCCGCCAACACAATTTTTTTGTCCAAAATTCACTCGTCTTCATCTGTTTTAGAGAAAAAAAATCAGAGAATTGTGGCTGGAGTCAGCCATAACTTTTGTTCCAGAAATCGTTGCTGGGACTATAATATACCAAATCGAAGCTCTTTTCAAGCTCTACAAATAAGGTGGGGCGAAATCCGGAAACCAAATTGTTTAGACCGAAATTGACTTGTTTTGATCAGATTTGGAGGAAAAAAAATTAAAAAACTGTGATCGAAAACGGCCATAACTCTTAATCCGGAAATCGTTGCTGGGACTATAATATACCAAATCGAAGCGCTTTTCGAGCTCTACAAATAAGGCGGGGCGAAATTTGACAACCCAATTTTTTAGGCAAAAATTAACTTGTTTTCATCGGATTTGGAGGAAAAAAAATCGAAAAACTGTGACTGAATATGGCCATAACTCTTGATCCAGAAATCGTTGTTGGGCCTATAATATACCAAATCGAAGCTCTTTTCGAGCTCTAGAAAATAGGAAGGACGAAACCCGTGGACGCAATTTTTTCGTCCAAAATTCACTTGTTTTCCTCAGTTTCGGAGGAAAAAAATCGTAGAATTGTGGCTGAAGTCGGCCATAACTTTTGTTCCAGAAATCATTGTTGGGATTGTAATATACCAAATCGAAGCTCTTTTCGAGCTCTACAAATAAGGCAGGGCGAAATCCGCCAACCCAATTTTTTAGGCCAAAATTAACTTGTTTTCATCAGATTTGGAGGAAAAAAAAAGGAAAAACTGTGACTGAGTACGGCCATAATTCTAGATCCAGAAATTGTTGCTGGGCCTATATTATACCAAATCGAAGCTCTTTTCCAGCTCTACAAATACGGCGGGGCGAAATCCGCCAACAAAAGTTTTTAGGCCGAAATTAACTTGTTTTCATCAGACTTGGAGGAAAAAAAAATAAAAAAACTGTGACTAAATACGGCCATAACTCTTGATCCAGAAATCGTTGCTGGGCCTATGATATACCAAATCAAAGCTCTTTTTGTGCTTTACAAATAAGGTGGGGCGAAATCCGCCAACCCAATTTTTTAGGCCAAAATTCACTTGCTTTCAACAGATTTGGAGGAAAAAAAATGGAAAAACTGTGACTGAATACGGCCATAACTTTTGATCCAGAAATCGTTGTTGGGCCTATATTATACCAAATCGAAGCGCTTTTCGAGCTCCACCAATTAGGCAGTGCGAATCCTGCCAACGCAATTTTTTTGGCCAAAATTCACTTGTTTTCCTCATTTTCATAGGAAAAAAATCAGAGAATTGTGGCTGATTCCGGCATAACTTTTGTTCCAGAAATCGTTGCTGGGACTATAATATACCAAATCGAAGCTCTTTTCGAGCTCTACAATAAGGAGGGGCGAAATCCGCCAACCCAATTTTCTTGCTTAAAATTAACATGTTTTCATCAGATTTGGAGGAAAAAAAAATTAGAATACTGTGCCTGAATACGGCCATAACTCTCGATCCAGAAATCGTTGTTGGGCCTATAATATACCAAATCGAAGCTCTTTTCGTGCTCTACAAATTAGATAGGGTGAACCCCGGCAACACAATTTTTTCGTCCAAAATTCACTCGTCTTCATCTGTTTTAGAGAAAAAAAATCAGAGAATTGTGGCTAGAGTCAGCCATAACTTTTGTTCCACAAATCGTTGCTGGGACAATAATATACCAAATCGAAGCTCTTTTCGTGCTCTACAAATAAGGTTGGGCGAAATCCGCAAACCAAATTTTTTAGACCGAAATTAACTTATTTTCATCAGATTTGGAGGAAAAAAAATCAAAAAATTGTGACTAAATATGGCCATAACTCTTGATCCAGAAATCGTTGTTGGGCCTATAATATACCAAATCGAAGCTATTTTCGAGCTCTACAAATTAGGAAGGACGAAACCCGTGGACGCAATTTTTTCGTCCAAAATTCACTTCTTTTCCTCAGTTTCGGAGGAAAAAATCGTAGAATTGTGGCTGAAGTCGGCCATAACTTTTGTTCCAGAAATCATTGCTGGGATTGTACTATACCAAATCGAAGCTCTTTTCGAGCTCTACAAATAAGGGAGGGTGAAATCCGCCAACAAAAGTTTTTAGGCCGAAATTAACTTGTTTTCATCAGATTTGGAGGAAAAAAAAATAAAAAAACTGTGACTAAATACGGCCATAACTCTTGATCCAGAAATCGTTGCTGGGCCTATGATATACCAAATCGAAGCACTTTTTGTGCTTTACAAATAAGGCGGGGCGGAATCCGCCAACCCAAGTTTCTAGGCCAAAATTCACTTGCTTTCAACAGATTTGGAGGAAAAAAATGGAAAAACTGTGACTGAATACGGCCATAACTTTTGATCCAGAAATCGTTGCTGGGCCTATATTATACCAAATCGAAGCTCTTTTCTAGCTCCACCAATTAGGAAGTGCGAATCCTACCAACGCAATTTTTTTGGCCAAAATTCACTTGTTTTCATCATTTTCAGAGGAAAAAATTCAGAGAATTGTGGCTGAATCTGGCATAAATTTTGTTCCAGAAATCGTTGCTGGGACTATAATATACCAAATAGAAGCTCTTTTCGAGCTCTACAAATAAGGAGGGGCGAAATCCGCCAACCCAATTTTCTTGCCCAAAATTAATATGTTTTCATCAGATTTGGAGGAAAAAAATCATAATACTGTGCCTGAATACCGCCATAACTCTCGATCCAGAAATCGTTGTTGGGCCAATAATATACTAAATCGAAGCTCTTTTCGAGCTCTACAAATTAGATAGGGTGAACCCCGCTAACGCATTTTTTTCGTCCAAAATTCACTCGTCTTCATCTGTTTTAGAGAAAAAAAATCAAGGAATTGTGGCTGAAGTCACCCATAACTTTTGTTCCAGAAATCGTTGCTGGGACTATAATAAACCAAATCGAAGCTCTTTTCGAGCTCTACAAATAAGGCAGGGCGAAATTCTCCAACCCAATTTTTTAGGCCAAAATTAACTTGTTTTCATCAGATTTGGAGGAAAAAAAATGGAAAAACTGTGACTGAATAACGGCCATAATTCTTGATCCAGAAATCGTTGCTGGGACTATAACATACCAAATCGAAGCTCTTTTCGAGCTCTACAAATAAGGCGAGGCGAAATCCGCCAACCCAATTTTCTAGCCCAAAATTAACATGTTTTCATCAGATTTGGAGGAAAAAAAAATCAGAATACTGTGCCTGAATACGGCCATAACTCTCGATCCAGAAATCGTTGTTGGGCCAATAATATGCCAAATCGAAGCTCTTTTCGAGCTCCACAAATTAGATAGGGTGAACCCCGGCAACACAATTTTTTCCTCCAAAATTCACTCGTCTTCATCTGTTTTAGAGAAAAAAAATCAGAGAATTGTGGCTGGAGTCAGCCATAACTTTTGTTCCAGAAATCGTTGCTGGGACTATAATATACCAAATCGAAGCTCTTTTCAAGCTCTACAAATAAGATGGGGCGAAATCCGGAAACCAAATTTTTTAGACCGAAATTGACTTGTTTTGATCAGATTTGGAGGAAAAAAAATTAAAAAACTGTGACTGAAAACGGCTATAACTCTTAATCCGGAAATCGTTGCTGGGACTATAATATACCAAATCGAAGCGCTTTTCGAGCTCTACAAATAAGGCGGGGCGAAATTTGACAACCCAATTTTTTAGGCAAAAATTAACTTGTTTTCATCGGATTTGGAGGAAAAAAAATCGAAAAACTGTGACTGAATATGGCCATAACTCTTGATCCAGAAATCGTTGTTGGGCCTATAATATTCCAAATCGAAGCGCTTTTCGCGCTCTACAAATTAGGTAGGGCAAAGCCCGCTAACGCAATTTTTTCGTCCAAAATTCACTTGTTTTCCTCAGTTCTGGAGGAAGAAAATCGTAGAATTGTGGCTGAAGTCGGCCGTAACTTTTGTTCCAGAAATCATTGCTGGGATTGTAATATACCAAATCGAAGCTCTTTTCGAGCTCTACAAATAAGGCAGGGCGAAATCCGCCAACCCAATTTTTTAGGCCAAAATTAACTTGTTTTCATCAGATTTAGAGGAAAAAAAATTGAAAAACTGTGACTGAAAACGGCCATAATTCTTGATCCAGAAATCGTTGCTGAGCCTATATTATACCAAATCGAAGCTCTTTTCCAGCTCTACAAATACGGCGGGGCGAAATCCGCCAACAAAAGTTTTTAGGCTGAAATTAATTTGTTTTCATCAGATTTGGAGGAAAAAAAATAAAAAAACTGTGACTAAATACGGCCATAACTCTTGATCCAGAAATCGTTGCTGGGCCTATGATATACCAAATCGAAGCACTTTTTGTGCTTTACAAATAAGGCGGGGCGAAATCCGCCAACCCAATTTTATAGGCCAAAATTCACTTGCTTTCAACTGATTTGGAGGAAAAAAATGGAAAAACTGTGACTGAATACGGACATAACTTTTGATCCAGAAATCGTTGCTGGGCCTATATTATACCAAATCGAAGCTCTTTTCGAGCTCCACCAATTAGGCAGTGCAATCCTGCCAACGCAATTTTTTTGGCCAGAATTCACTTGTTTTCATCATTTTCAGAGGAAAAAAATCAGAGAATTGTGGCTGATTCCGGCATAACTTTTGTTCCAGAAATCGTTGCTAGGACTATAATATACCAAATCGAAGCTCTTTTCGAGCTCTACAAATAAGGAGGGGCGAAATCCGCCAACCCAATTTTCTTGCTCAAAATTAACATGTTTTCATCAGATTTGGAGGAAAAAAAATCAGAATACTGTGCCTGAATACGGCCATAACTCTCGATCCAGAAATCGTTGTTGGGCCTATAATATACCAAATCGAAGCTCTTTTCGAGCTCTACAAATTAGATAGGGTGAACCCCGCCAATGTAATTTTTTCGTCCAAAATTCACTCGTCTTCATCTGTTTTAGAGAAAAAAAATCAACGAATTGTGGCTGAAGTCAGCCATAACTTTTGTTCTAGAAATCGTTGCTGGGACTATAATATACCAAATCGAAGCACTTTTCGAGCTCTAGAAATAAGGCAGGACGAAATCCGCCAACCCAATTTTTTAGGCCAAAATTAACTTGTTTTCATCAGATTTGGAGGAAAAAAAATGGAAAAACTGTGACTGAATACGGCCATAATTCTTTCTCCAGAAATCGTTGCTGGGACTATAACATACCAAATCGAAGCTCTTTTCGAGCTCTACAAATAAGGCGGGGCGAAATCCGCCAACCCAATTTTCTAGCCCAAAATTAACATGTTTTCATCAGATTTGGAGGAAAAAAAATCAGAATACTGTGCCTGAATACGGCCATAACTCTCGATCCAGAAATCGTTGTTGGGCCTATAATATACTAAATCGAAGCTCTTTTCGAGCTCTACAAATTAGATAGGGTGAACCCCGGCAACACAATTTTTTCGTCCAAAATTCACTCGTCTTCATCTGTTTTAGAGAAAAAAAATCAGAGAATTGTGGCTGGAGTCAGCCATAACTTTTGTTCCAGAAATCGTTGCTGGGACTATAATATACCAAATCGAAGCTCTTTTCAAGCTTTACAAATAAGGTGGGGCGAAATCCGAAAACCAAATTTTTTTGACCGAAATTGACTTGTTTTGATCAGATTTGGAGGAAAAAAAATCAAAAAACTGCGACTCAATACGGCCATAACTCTTGATCCGAAAATCGTTGCTGGGACTATAATATACCAAATCGAAGCTATTTTCGAGCTCTACAAATAAGGCGGGGCGAAATTTGACAACCCTATTTTTTCGGCAAAAATTAACTTGTTTTCATCGGATTTAAGGGAAAAAAAAATCGAAAAACTGTGACTGAATATGGCCATAACTCTTGATCCAGAAATCGTTGTTGGGCCTATAATATACCAAATCGAAGCAATTTTTTCGTCCAAAATTCACTTGTTTTCCTCAGTTTTGGAGGAAGAAAATCGTAGAATTGTGGCTGAAGTCGGCCATAACTGTGGTCCAAAATCATTGTTGGGATTGTAATATACCAAATCGAAGCTCTTTTCGAGCTCTACAAATAAGGCAGGGCGAAATCCGCCAACCCAATTTTTTAGGCCAAAATTAACTTGTTTTCATCAGATTTGGAGGAAAAAAAAAGGAAAAACTGTGACTGAATACGGCCATAATTCTAGATCTAGAAATTGTTGCTGGGCCTATATTATACCAAATCGAAGCTCTTTTCCAGCTCTACAAATACGGCGGGGCGAAATCCGCCAACAAAAGTTTTTAGGCTGAAATTAACTTGTTTTTATTAGATTTGGAGGAAAAAAAAATAAAAAAACTGTGACAAAATACGGCCATAACTCTTGATCCAGAAATCGTTGCTGGGCCTATGATATACCAAATCGAAGCTCTTTTTGTGCTTTACAAATAAGGTGGGGCGAAATCCGCCAACCCAATTTTTTAGGCCAAAATTCACTTGCTTTCAACAGATTTGGAGGAAAAAAAATGGAAAAACTGTGACTGAATACGGCCATAACTTTTGATCCAGAAATCGTTGTTGGGCCTATATTATACCAAATCGAAGCTCTTTTCGAGCTCCACCAATTAGGCAGTGCGAATCCTGCCAACACAATTTTTTTGGCCAAAATTCACTTGTTTTCCTCATTTTCATAGGAAAAAAATCAGAGAATTGTGGCTGATTCCGGCATAACTTTTGTTCCAGAAATCGTTGCTGGGACTATAATATACCAAATCGAAGCTCTTTTCGAGCTCTACAATAAGGAGGGGCGAAATCCGCCAACCCAATTTTCTTGCTTAAAATTAACATGTTTTCATCAGATTTGGAGGAAAAAAAAATTAGAATACTGTGCCTGAATACGGCCATAACTCTCGATCCAGAAATCGTTGTTGGGCCTATAATATACCAAATCGAAGCTCTTTTCGAGCTCTACAAATTAGATAGGGTGAACCCCAGCAACACAATTTTTTCGTCCAAAATTCACTCGTCTTCATCTGTTTTAGAGAAAAAAAAATCAGAGAATTGTGGCTGGAGTCAGCCATAACTTTTGTTTCAGAAATCGTTGCTGGGACTATAATATACCAAATCGAAGGTCTTTTCGAGCTCTACAAATAAGGTTGGGCGAAATCCGCAAACCAAATTTTTTAGACCGAAATTAACTTATTTTCATCAGATTTGGAGGAAAAAAAATCAAAAAACTGTGACTAAATATGGCCATAACTCTTGATCCAGAAATTGTTGTTGGGCTTATAATATACCAAATCGAAGCTCTTTTCGAGCTCTACAAATTAGGAAGGACGAAACCCGTGGACGCAATTTTTTCGTCCAAAATTCACTTGTTTTCCTCAGTTTCGGAGGAAAAAAATCGTAGAATTGTGGCTGAAGTCGGCCATAACTTTTGTTCCAGAAATCATTGCTGGGATTGTACTATACCAAATCGAAGCTCTTTTCGAGCTCTACAAATAAGGGAGGGCGAAATCCGCCAACAAAAGTTTTTAGGCCGAAATTAACTTGTTTTCATCAAATTTGGAGGAAAAAAAATAAAAAAACTGTGACTAAATACGGCCATAACTCTTGATCCAGAAATCGTTGCTGGGCCTATGATATACCAAATCGAAGCTCTTTTTGTGCTTTACAAACAAGGCGGGGCGAAATCCGCCAACCCAATTTTCTTGCCCAAAATTAACATGTTTTCATCAGATTTGGAGGAAAAAAATCAGAATACTGTGCCTGAATACCGCCATAACTCTCGATCCAGAAATCGTTGTTGGGCCAATAATATACTAAATCGAAGCCCTTTTCGAGCTCTACAAATTAGATAGGGTGAACCCCGCCAACGCATTTTTTTCGTTCAAAATTCACTCGTCTTCATCTGTTTTAGAGAAAAAAAAATCAGAGAATTGTGGCTGCAGTCAGCCATAACTTTTGTTCCAGAAATCGTTGCTGGGACTATAATATACCAAATTGAAGCTCTTTTCGAGCTCTACAAATAAGGCAGGGCGAAATTCGCCAACCCAATTTTTTAGGCCAAAATTAACTTGTTTTCATCAGATTTGGAGGAAAAAAAATGGAAAAACTGTGACTGAATACGGCCATAATTCTTGATCCAGAAATCGTTGCTGGGACTATAACATACCAAATCGAAGCTCTTTTTGAGCTCTACAAATAAGGCGAGGCGAAATCCGCCAACCCAATTTTCTACTCCAAAATTAACATGTTTTCATCAGATTTGGAGGAAAAAAAAATCAGAATACTGTGCCTGAATACGGCCATAACTCTTGATCCAGAAATCGTTGTTGGGCCTATAATATTCCAAATCGAAGCACTTTTCGCGCTCTACAAATTAGGAAGGGCAAAGCCCGCTAACGTAATTTTTTCGTCCAAAATTCACTTGTTTTCCTCAGTTTTGGAGGAAGAAAATCGTAAAATTGTGGCTGAAGTCGGCCGTAACTTTTGTTCCAGAAATCATTGCTGGGATTGTAATATACCAAATCGAAGCTCTTTTCGAGCTCTACAAATAAGGCAGGGCGAAATCCGCCAGCCCAATTTTTTAGGCCAAAATTAACTTGTTTTCATCTGATTTGGAGGAAAAAAAATAGAAAAACTGTAACTGAAAACGGCCATAATTCTTGATCCAGAAATCGTTGCTGGGCCTATATTATACCAAATCGAAGCTCTTTTCCAGCTCTACAAATACGGCGGGGCGAAATCCGCCAACAAAAGTTTTTAGGCTGAAATTAACTTGTTTTCATCAGATTTGGAGGAAAAAAAAATAAAAAAACTGTGACTAAATACGGCCATAACTCTTGATCCAGAAATCGTTGCTGGGCCTATGATATACCAAATCGAAGCTCTTTTTGTGCTTTACAGATAAGGCGGGGCGAAATCCGCCAACCCAATTTTTTAGGCAAAAATTCACTTGCTTTCAACAGATTTGGAGGAAAAAAATGGAAAAACTGTGACTGAATACGGACATAACTTTTGATCCAGAAATCGTTGCTGGGCCTATATTATACCAAATCGAAGTTCTTTTCGAGATCCATCAATTAGGCAGTGCGAATCCTGCCAACGCAATTTTTTTGGCAAGAATTCACTTTTTTCATCATTTTCAGAGGAAAGAAATCAGAGAATTGTGGCTGATTCCGGCATAACTTTTGTTCCAGAAATCGTTGCTGGGACTATAATATACCAAATCGAAGCTCTTTTCGAGCTCTACAAATAAGGAGGGGCGAAATCCGCCAACCCAATTTTCTTGCTGAAAATTAACATGTTTTCATCAGATTTGGAGGAAAAAAAATCAGAATACTGTGCCTGAATACGGCCATAACTCTCGATCCAGAAATTGTTGTTGGGCCTATAATATACCAAATCGAAGCTCTTTTCGAGCTCTACAAATTAGATAGGGTGAACCCCGCCAACGTAATTTTTTCGTCCAAAATTCACTCGTCTTCATCTGTTTTAGAGAAAAAAAATCAAGGAATTGTGGCTGAAGTCAGCCATAACTTTTGTTCTAGAAATCGTTGCTGGGACTATAATATACCAAATCGAAGCACTTTTGGAGCTCTAGAAATAAGGTAGGGCGAAATCCGCCAACCCAATTTTTTAGGCAAAAATTAACTTGTTTTCATCCGATTTGGAGGAAAAAAAATGGAAAAACTGTGACTGAATACGGCCATAATTCTCGATCTAGAAATCGTTGCTGGGACTATAACATACCAAATCGAAGCTCTTTTCGAGCTCTACAAATAAGGCGGGGCGAAATCCGCCAACCCAATTTTCTAGCTGAAAATAAACATGCTTTCAACAGATTTGGAGGAAAAAAAATGGAAAAACTGTGACTGAATACGGCCATAACTTTTGATCCAGAAATCGTTGCTGGGCCTATATTATACCAAATCGAAGCTCTTTTCGAGCTCCACCAATTAGGCAGTGCGAATCCTGCCAACGCAATTTTTTTGGCCAAAATTCACTTGTTTTCATCATTTTCAGAGGAAAAAAATCAGAGAATTGTGGCTGATTCCGGCATAACTTTTGTTCCAGAAATCGTTGCTGGGACTATAATATACCAAATCGAAGCTCTTTTTGAGCTCTACAAATAAGGAGGGGCGAAATCCGCCAACCCAATTTTCTTGCCCAAAATTAACATGTTTTCATCAGATTTGGAGGAAAAAAAAATCAGAACACTGTGCCTGAATACGGCCATAACTCTCGATCCAGAAATCGTTGTTGGGCATATAATATACCAAATCGAAGCTCTTTTCGAGCTCTACAAATTAGATAGGGTGAACCCCGGCAACACAATTTTTTCATCCAAAATTCACTCGTCTTCATCTGTTTTAGAGAAAAAAAATCAGAGAATTGTGGCTGGAGTCAGCCATAACTTTTGTTCCAGAAATCGTTGCTGGGACTATAATATACCAAATCGAAGCTCTTTTCAAGCTCTACAAATAAGGTGGGGCGAAATCCGGAAACCAAATTTCTTAGACCGAAATTGACTTGTTTTGATCAGATTTGGAGGAAGAAAAATCAAAAACCTGTGATTGAATACGGCCATAACTCTTGATCCGGAAATCGTTGCTGGGACTATAATATACCAAATCGAAGCTCTTTTCGAGCTCTACAAATAAGGCGGGGCGAAATTTGACAACCCAATTTTTTAGGCAAAAATTAACTTGTTTTCATCGGATTTGGAGGAAAAAAAATCGAAAAACTGTGACTGAATATGGCCATAACTCTTGATCCAGAAATCGTTGTTGGGCCTATAATATACCAAATCGAAGCACTTTTCGAGCTCTACAAATTAGGAAGGGCAAAGCCTGCTAACGTAATTTTTTCTTCCAAAATTCACTTGTTTTCCTCAGTTTTGGAGGAAAAAAATCGTAGAATTGTGGCTGAAGTTGGCCATAACTTTTGTTCCAGAAATCATTACTGGGATTATAATATACTAAATCGAAACTCTTTTCGAACTCTACAAATAAGGCAGGACGAAATCCGCCAACCCAATTTTTTAGGCCAAAATTAACTTGTTTTCATCAGATTTGGAGGAAAAATAATGGAAAAACTGTGAGTGAATACGGCCATAATTCTTGATCCAGAAATCGTTGCTGGGCCTATATTATACCAAATCGAAGCTCTTTTCCAGCACTACAAATACGGCGGGGCGAAATCCGCCTACAAAAGATTTTAGGCCGAAATTAACTTGTTTTCATCAGATTTGGAGGAAAAAAAAATAAAAAAACTGTGACTAAATACGGCCATAACTCTTGATCCAGAAATCGTTGCTTGGCCTATAATATACCAAATCGAAGCTCTTTTTGAGCTTTACAGATAAGGCGGGGCGAAATCCTCCAACCCAATTTTTTAGGCCAAAATTCACTTGCTTTCAACAGATTTGGAGGAAAAAAAATAGAAAAACTGTGACTGAATACGGCCATAACTTTTGATCCAGAAATCGTTGCTGGGCCTATATTATACCAAATCGAAGCACTTTTCGAGCTCTACAAATTAGGCAGGGCGAATTCCGCCAACGCAATTTTTTTGGCCAAAATTCACTTGTTTTCATCATTTTCAGAGGAAAAAAATCGGAGAATTGTGGCTGATTCCGACATAACTTTTGTTCCAGAAATCGTTGCTGGGACTATAATATACCAAATTGAAGCTCTTTTCGAGCTCTACAAATAAGAAGGGGCGAAATCCGCCAACCCAATTTTCTTGCCCAAAATTAACATGTTTTCATCAGATTTGGTGGAAAAAAAATCGGAATACTATGCCTGAATATGGCCATAACTCTCAATCCAGAAATCGTTGTTGGGCCAAAAATATACCGAATCGAAGCTCTTTTCGAGCTCTACAAATTAGATAGGGTGAACCCCACCATCGGAAATTTTTCGTCCAAAATTCACTCGTCTTCATCTGTTTTAGAGAAAAAAAATCAGAGAATTGTGGCTGGAGTCAGCCATAACTTTTGTTCCAGAAATCGTTGCTGGGACTATAATATACCCAATCGAAGCTCTTTTTGAGCTCTACAAATAAGGTGGGGCGAAATCCGCAAACCAAATTTTTTAGACCGAAATTAACTTTTTTAAATCAGATTTGGAGGAAAAAAAATCAAAAAACTGTGACTGAATACGGCCATAACTCTTGATCCAGAAATCGTTGCTGGGACTATAATATACCAAATCGAAGCTCTTTTCGAGCTCTACAAATATGGCGGGGCGAAATTTGACAACTCAATTTTTTAGGCAAAAATTAACTTGTTTTCATCGGATTTGGAGGAAAAAAAATCGAAAAACAGTGACTGAATATGGCCATAACTCCTGATCCAGAAATCGTTGCTAGGCCTATATTATACAAAATCGAAGCTCTTTTTGAGCTTTGCAAATAAGTTAGGGCAAAATCCGCCAACCCCATTTTTTAGGCCAAAATTCACTTGCTTTCAACAGATTTGCAGGAAAAAAAATGGAAAAACTGTGACTGAATACGGCCATAACTCTTGATCCAGAAATCGTTGCTAGAACAATATTATACCAAATCGAAGCACTTTTCGAGCTCTACCAATTAGGCAGGGCGAATTCCGCCAACGCAATTTTTTTGGCCAAAATTCACTTGTTTTCATCATTTTCAGAGGAAAAAAATCAGAGAATTGTGGCTGATTCCGGCATAACTTTTGTTCCAGAAATCGTCGCTGGGACTATAATATACCAAATCGAAGCTCTTTTCGAGCTCTACAAATAAGGCGGGGCGAAATCCGCCAACCCAATTTTCTAGCCCAAAATTAACATGTTTTCATCAGATTTGGAGGAAAAAAAATCGGAATACTGTGCCTGAATACGGCCATAACTCGGGATCCAGAAATCGTTGTTGGGCCAATAATATACCAAATCGAAGCACTTTTCGGGCTCTATAAATTAGATAGGGTGAAAACTGCCAATGCAATTTTTTCGTCCAAAATTCACTCGTCTTCATTTGTTTTAGAGAAAAAAAAATAAGAGAATTGTGGCTGAGGTCAGCCATAACTTTTGTTCCAGAAATCGTTGCTCGGACTATAATATACCAAATCGAAGCTCTTTTCGAGCTCTACAAATAAGGCGGCGCGAAATCCGGCAACCCAATTTTCTAGACCAAAATTAACTTGTTTTCATCAGATTTGGAGGAAAAAAAATTGGAATACTGTGCCTGAATACGGCCATAACTCTCGATCCAGAAATCGTTGTTGGGCCAATAATATATCAAATCGAAGCGCTTTTCGTGCTCTATAAATTAGATAATGTGAACCCCACCAACGCAATTTTTTCGTCCAAAATTCACTCGTCTTCATCTGTTTTAGAGAAAAAAAAATCAGAGAATTGTTGCTAAAGTCAGCCATAACCTTTGTTCCAGAAATCGTTGCGGGGACTATAATATACCAAATCGAAGCTCTTTTCGAGCTATACAAATATGTTGGGGCGAAATCCGCAAACCAAATTTTTTAGACCGAAATTAACGTGTTTTCATCAGATTTGGAGGAAAAAAAATCAAAAAACTGTGACAGAATACGGCCATAACTCTTGATCCAGAAATCGTTGCTGGGACTATAATATACCAAATCGAAGCTCTTTTAGAGCTCTACAAATAAGGCGGGGAGAAATTTGACAACCCAATTTTTTAGGCAAAAATTAACTTGTTTTCAAAGGATTTGGAGTAAAAAAAGTAGAAAAACTGTGACTGAATACGGCCATAATTCTTGATCCAGAAATCGTCGCTGGGCCTATATTATACCAAATCGAAGCTCTTTTCCTGCTCTACAAATAAGGCGGGGCGAAATCCGCCAACAAATGTTTTTAGGCCGAAATTAACTTGTTTTCATCAGATTTGGAGGAAAAAACATAAAAAAACTGTGAATAAATATGGCCATAACTCTTGATTCAGAAATCAATGCTGGGCCTATAATATACCAAATCGAAGCTCTTTTCGAGCTCTACCAATTAGGCAAGGCAAATCCCGCCAACATAATTTTTTTGGCCAAAATTCACTTGTTTTCATCATTTTCAGAGGAAAAAAATCGGAGAATTGTGCCTAATTACGGCATAACTTTTGTTCCAGAAATCGTTGTTGGGACTATAATATACCAAATCGAAGCTCTTTTCGAGCTCTACAAATAAGGCGGGGCGAAATCCGCCAACAAATGTTTTTAGGCCGAAATTAACTTTGTTTCATCATCTTTGGAGGAAAAAAAAATCAAAAAACTGTAACTGAATACGGCTATAACTCTTGATCCAGAAGTCGTTGCTGGGACTATAATATACCAAATCGAAGCTCTTTTCGAGCTCTACAAATAAGGCAGGGCGAAATCCGCCAACCTGATTTTCGAGCCCAAAATTAACATGTTTTCATCAGATTTGGAGGAAAAAAAATCGGAATACTGTGCCTGAATACGGCCATAACTCTCGATCCAGAAATCGTTGTTGGGCCAATAATATACCAAATCGAAGCACTTTTCGAGCTTTACAAATTAGATAGAGTGAAAACCGCCAACACAATTTTTTCGTCCAAAATTCACTCGTCTTCATTTGTCTTAGAGAAAAAAAATCAGAGAATTGTGGCTGAAGTCAACCATAACTTTTGTTCCAGAAATCGTTGCTGGGACTATAATAAACCAAATCGAAGCTCTTTTCGAGCTCTACAAATACGTTGGGGCGAAATCCGCAAACCAAATTTTTTAGACCGAAATTAACTTGTTTTCATCAGATTTGGAGGAAAAAAAATCAGATGGCATGTACAACACATTGAGATATGAATCAGCAGAAAGAGAATCATCTAAGGTTGTTGGAGCACTTTTTGCCAAGTGTCCGTACCTGTAAAAGTATAGGTTGCATGTTTTAGATTCTATGCAACAAAAAGCATTGTTTTTTTGTGAGTTTCTTTTGCAAGTTTCTTAATGGCAAAAGGCAATTAGCAGCATTAATATTAGAGGTGTACTAGGCCTAGTGTTATGCACAAACACAATATGCCATGCATAATGTTGTTCATATTCCCCTCAGCAACTACATATCCAGAATAATAAAAAAAAAAATTGTTGCACCTAGAGTATGTGGAACAGCCGTAATTCCAGCCGTGCATGTAAAACAATACCAAATTGCGACTTAAATGCATGTTCTATACAGCTATGGTGGAGTTTATTGCACAAATTAAAACATCAAAACAATGAGAAACCGCTTACACCTAGCCTGGTCTACAATCAATATTTACAACATAAAAAGAATTCCAACACATAACATATGCAAATATACTGAAAGCTACAGATCATACATAGAACGTGTTGGAAAATAATGGCATCGAGTGCGCAGCGGAATTTAAAAATTTTAATCAACGTCAAAGCCAAACAAGAACATGTTCATGATGCTATATATCATAAATACTAAAGATCTAAATCATACCTTTGTTCATGATGCTATATATCATAAATACTAAAGATCTAAATCATACCTTTTGAGATTTCAGGAAACAGCACGTCTGACAGATCAAAGCGTTCAAAACAGCAACCGGAAGAGCCTCAACCAACTGGTCTTCTTTGCTATTCTCGTTTCCACGATCGGTGTGCGGGTGGGCACACTTCGTTTAATCTCCTCTTGGTATTCTTAATCTCCTTCCAATCACAAGAGAGCCAAAGAAAAATTGTTCTTAAACAATTTTTCCTCTTGGAATCTCTTATCAATAGCCTCCAAAAAGTCTCTCAAGTGATCTAATGAGTAATGAGACTTAATAGGCTATTTATACTGTTTAGGAAGTCATACTTCCGCAACAATTAGGGTTCCCAAAGATTTAATCGCACTCAGAGTCGATTTTGCCACATCAGCACGCGTTACGCGTTACAACCGGTCGACCGGAGACAGAGAAGTTATAACTCACCGGTCGACCGGTCCTTCACAACCCGGTCTACCCACCGGTCGACCTGTGACCGGTCGACCGGACCGGTCGACCTGTGACCGGTCTACCCACCGGTCAACCTGTCTGCACTGACGAAAGTTGTTTTCCTAGTTTTTCAACATGGGAAACTTGCATAGAGCCTCAGTTTTGATTCAAGCAACCCAATAGAGAAATTGCCTGATCAAAACAGTCATATAATAGTATTCCCATATTAAACAACTCTTAAAACAATAATTCAACCAATTTATCTAGAATCAATTTATCAATTAATTCACCCGATAAATCACTCATGAATTAACTTTGAACCTCTTTTACAAAAATAACACAAGTTACCAATATGTAGGAAATACACCGTATCGTTACAGGAAATTATGTGAGCTAGCAAAGGGACCCGATGGACATATATAAATCAAGCTCCTATTATCACAACGCTACTTGTAAACCAACAAGTCCGTCTCATGATTATAAAACTCTAGCGCTATTCCCCTAAAAGCCTAGAGCTGCACTCTCGATTTATATAGCGTATTTACAAAGCTCTAATTAGCTCTAGTCCATGACTCAATATATTAGTATATCATCCCCATAGGATATCCATAATCGACTTGAGGTCAAGTTCTGTTTTACCTTCCCGATTACATTTATCTTATGTTCCATTATCAAACCATTGGAAAAATACTATTCATACTATTACAAACAGTAAAACATTAGATAACACAGAGTAGTCTAATGGCCGAGCGCTCGTATTTTCCAATCCACTGATAATGCATAAGAGGATATCATTGACTCTTTATAGGAGCTATGGATTCCACTATCTATGAATAATGAATCTACGCATACATGAGTCATACCCCCAATGCACCGGCAAGCGTACCTTTACCTAATGTCAGGATGTCTCCCTTTAGTACATCAAAGGATACAAGTCAAGTATACGGGTTCATCATCCATCTCAGGATTAAGATGACAACATATAATTCGTCAAAAGTGAATTGTTTAATTCAAACAGAATTATTTAATTAAAACAATTCATCTTTGGTCCGATCCAATATAGATTTCACCATTAGAAACTATATCAATGTCTCTACCCATGGAGTCCCACCTCCAACGACCAAGACAAGCCGTCTCCGTTAGGAAGTAGACAACATAACAATCTTAACATGAATAAAGTGCCCAACTTTATTCCCTCGATTGTGGATCATAAGATTTACACTATCATCTTTAGATTCTTGTCTTCAGCATGTTCTTCACATTACATGCATGATCTAAAGATTTAGAATGACAGTCTCAGACTTTCAATTTGCTTATCATATATTCAACTATTATGAACATAAAGAGGGTATTACATAGATATATGAAATAAACAAATCTTTATTAATAGTCAAAATGTCTCGAAGAAAATTGTTA